>CAUYPK010156319.1:0-34499 GCA_963574355.1 Loris lydekkerianus
ATGGAGAATATTTCACTGGAAGGAAAGACTAACTTCTTTGAGAAGAGGGTAGGCGAATATCAGAGGATGGGAGTGATGTCAAGTCCAACAGAGAATTCTTTTACCTTGGATGCTGACTTCTAAATGAACTGGAGAAACCTAAAAAAAAAAAAAATGAGCAAGGTTATGGTGGGAAATACCTACCAGACCTGACATCATGTTAGCAGGTGACAGAGTGAATATGTGACAATCGCAGATGCATTATAAGAAGTGCAGGCCCTGTTATCCCAAGGAGGGCTTGGGTTATAATCATTGCTGACCACTTTAGCATGGAGTTAAGTCTTTCAAGTTTTAATTCCTTCAAGTGTGCCTTAAGACCTTCAAGCATTTGGTTAGTATTCACTGGTTTCTGTGTCCAGGAGTGTCCAAACTTTCTATTTTTTTGTTTTTCTCTCTGTCATACATTGGAAGAATAAGAGTTGAATTGGGCTACACATTAAATACATAACACTAACAAAAGTTGATTAGCAAAAAAAATGGTCTGTGCATACTTTTCATGATATCCAATCCCAGAGATAAGCAAAAAAAGACCTCACAAAATTAGCATTTGTCTGGCCAGTGGACACCCCTGTAAACCTCCAAGTTCAAAAAGATCTTCACGATGAATTCCAGCAGCAAGGAAATCCTCACAGAGTGTGTGACTTGTTGGGTCATACAGGGCCACTCTTAGAAGGCGAGGATGCTCTGCCAACCCTGTCCAGAAATTCACAATAGTTTTAGTTTGTTTTAAGTGATAGGATAGAGTTTATTGACAGGAAGAGTTTTTTTTTTGCAGTTTTTGGCTGGGGCTGGGTTTGAACCCATCCCGCATATGGAGCCAGCGCCCTACTCCTTTGAGCCATAGGTGCCACCCAACAGGAAGAGATACTGAAGCATGATAAGCAAAAGAGAACAGATGAGAATAGACTCTCCGGCAGTGGGGAGGGGGGATCTCAATGGGTCACGATAATGTTTGAACAAGAGGCCTACATTTTCATTTGGTGGTGAGCCCTTCAAATTAGGCAGCCAGTCCTGAGTACCAAGGACAGTCACTGGGTTTCTTAGACTTCACTTTCTTTTCCTTCCAAGTAAAAGAAAATTTCAAATCTGTTTTTGGTAATAGCAGAGCTGTCCAAAATTAGGAAGTGGACTGATAGCTATAAGTTTGAGCTACCTGGAAGGAGGAATTCCCCTCCCTATGCCAGGACTTTCTAGAAAGTATCTCTGGAAAGGGGGTGGGGGACCTTAGAGAGGCCCAGCTCTGCACCTTCAGCTATTTTAACTAGGACACAGAGAGCCTTGGCAGTGCCCCATACTCTGGTGGCAATATTTGTCCTTCTGCCAGAGTACATGACTTAAACTTCCCACTTTTTTGGTCTTAGGGAAGCCATTCCATTCTGTGCAATTTGTTCTAAATGGATATTCACTATGAGCATAGCCAGGTAAGAGAAGGGACTAGCGGTGGGGTAAGCAGATACATTGTCCCACAGCTTTAAAGGACATTATTGGGACAACTGGGAGAAATTTGAATGTGTACTATATCCTAGATAATGTCATTGTATCAATGATTATTTTGTTGGAATTTGTTGTTATGTGAGAGAATGCTCCTTGTTCTAGTAGACACATTCTGGAGAATTTATAGGTGAAACTTAATGAAGTCTGCAACTTACTTTCAAATGATTCAGGGAGAATATATATATATATTATATTTACATAAAAGTTTCTCTCTGAAGACCCTTTAGACTCTAAAGAGTCTTTGATAATGGATTTATTGTTAATTGTGCAACACAGGAGCATCAGGGTTTGCGTTATCTCTATTTCATGTTGACTTTATTCCATGTTGACAGTGGAAGTTTGCAGTCATTTATTTATTAATGAAAACTGATAAGTGAGCACTATTACCACTTGGTATTGATCTAATTTTATCAGAGGAAATTTAAGATTCTTCACATGGACAAGTGTGCCAATAAAAACAAATTCCCTCTGAGAAAATAAAAATAAAAAATTTATTTTCTCTCCTCTCTTTGATCTATATCTATGTATCTATCTAATTTATAGAGAGAGAGAGAAGGGGGGGGAGACGAAGCAGTTGTTGAGGAATGCTATCGATTGGTAGGGCTGACTGAAAGTGTATATATTCTTTCAATTTTTCTTTAGCTTGAAGTTGTTCTAAATAAGCATTTAAAAGGAGGAAAAGCACACTATGTCTCCCAGTGAGGTTGTCATCATTGGAACACAAGATGCTGTCTATCGCCTTAGTTTGAGTTTCCTCAGAAGCAGATCCTGAGGTAAAAGTTCAAGTGTAACTCATTTATTTTGGGTGGGGGTGACCTCAGGAAATGGCAGTGGAGAAGTGAGATGGCAGAGGGAGCCCACAAGGAGAACGTCACCCTGTCTGCTATCTCTGAGAGGGTGGGAACTCCCCACCCTGGGTGACTCTGGAATTGCATAGAACGGCCCAAGTGAGAGCCAGGGTATTTATTCCCACGGCCATCACAGTTGAGGCTGTTCCTTGGGTGTGGCAGCCAGAGGTCACCAGCAGTGGGTAAGGCCTGGCGTCTGCCCCACCAGCTCCCATCTGTTCAGTTACTCCACCATTTTCTACCAAGTGTTCACACAGGGCCAGGCCCTGTGCTAGGTGCTGGAGAAATAATCCTCATTAAGACAGACACAACATGGGCGGTGCTGGTAGCTCAGTGGGTAGGGCGCCAGCCACATACAGCAAGGCTGGCGGGGTCAACCCAGCCCAGGCCAGCTAAAACAACAATGACAACTGCAAAAAAAAAAAAGACAGACACAACCTCCACTCCTATGGGAGAATGAGAACAAATGGGGAAAACTAACACAAACCAGGTAAAAAGAATTTTAGAGCAGTGGGGAAATCACAAGTCATCCATTCATAGGTGTTGGTCATAATTCTAGGCAGAGGGGACATATAGACGAAACCAGTTTCAGGTCTTCAAGCAATTCACAGATACACATATATGTATATATGTAGATATATACCATATATATATATTTTTTTTTATTATTATTATTTTTTTTTTTTTTTTTGAGACAGAGTCTCACTCTGTTGCCCAGACTAGAGTGTCGTGGCATCAGCCCAGCTCACACAACCTCAAACTCCTGGGTTCAAGTGATCCTCCTGCCTCATCTTTCTAAATAGCTGGGACGACAGGCACCTGCCACAATGCCTGGAGAATTATTTTATTTTTGACAGAGGCGTGATCTCACTCTTGCTCAGGTTAGTCTGAAACTCCTGACCTCAAGGGATCCTCCTCCCTCAGCCTCCCACGGTGCTAGGTGCTAGGATTACTGGCATGAGCCATTGCACCGAGCCAATACGTATAGTTTTGTAAACAATCTAATCCAACTCCTCACTGCTCCAGAGGGGTGAGGCATTGAAATCTTGCTGCTGGGACTTTTAATGAATGGGCCCAGTGCTTACCTTTATTTAGAGAAGTCCCTCTCCCTCCACCATCCCCCATCTTCCCAGGGTGCTAACTCAGGCCTGTGAACTGACCCTGAGGAATTTCCTTCAATGAACTGAATTTACCCCCTTGAAACCACAGCAGCAGCAGGACACACTCTGCCCTCAGAATCCCAGGTGCTCTGGGATTTGCCGTGCCTGTGAGAGCCCTAACATTCTCCAGAGGGAGTGGGGAGACCCAGGGCTCACCTATGGAGATCACTACACCTCCAGTCCTGCCCAGCTACCTTGGAAATTCCCAAATGTTGCATCCTTTGCCATCTACAAATAAAGACATCCACTAAGTCTGGTTCAATTCTCCCCTAAACACCAAATGTGTAGTTTGTACAAGATTTGTCAGCAATTTGTAATTTGTTCGAGATGCCAGCAGTATGTTGTATGATTTCAGCATCATATACATTGCTTTTTCATCTTAGTATCTATCAGGAACAAAGACAGAGATGAAGTGTGGCACATGCTATACAGACATCAAACACTGAGCTTCAGGTAGTTGCTGATGTTTGAAAAAAGAAAGAAAAAACCAAGCCAGGAAAAAAAAAAAAAAAAAGCCAGGGACAGCAGTGCCTGTAGTTCCAGCTACTCAGGAGGCTGAGGCAGGAGAATCACTTGAGCCCAGCAGTCCAAGGTTGCACTGAGCTATGATTACACTCAAGCCTGGGCAATATAGCTAGATCCCATCTCTAAAATAAATACAAATTAATAAAATTTTAAAAACAAGAGACAATTCTGAGTGGTACCAGGATGATGGTAGAAGCCAAACCCGGATGTCAGCTCAACCCCCTTTCACCAGATGGATTCTGGGAGGCCCATACCCGATACTGTCTGGGCTCAAGAACCTCCTAAAAGCCTCTTTACGCCTCTTCTGCAAATAAACTATCTCTGGGTCCTGTGGGCTCTGCGTCTGTCCAGGCTGTGCTCCTTGGAGCTCTCAAAGCCATTCATGCCCATGAACCTGGCTCCAAGCCCCTATTGGTGCTCCAGCTCTCCTGTCCCCAGCTCTATACCCTGGCAGAGCAAACGGCCTGCTGCACCTCCCGCAAACCAAGACGTCTTCCAATGTCATTCACTCTCCCTGGGACCTTTCTGTCCTTTCACCTTCCCAAAGCCCTTATTTCACTGAGCCCACTTTCCTCTTCTCTCTAGACTTTACTTAGAGGCCACATCCTCCAGCTAGCTGTGCCTGGCCCTGACACTGGGGCGAGCTGCTTCTCACTGGTCCCCCACCTCCCCCGCCGCCGCTCCCCCTGCCCAGCCACGCAGCCAGGGACAGGCTTGTAGTCTTATCTTTAACCACCCAGTCCCACAGAACTCCAGAGTGGAACACAGGCTCAATCATTGTGGGCAGGATAAATGGCTGAGTAAACAAATGCGTGTTTGTCAGGTGCTCAGTCCACCGTGTAAAGGGGGTTCCACGTTAGTCAGGTCAGCCAGAAGGGGGTTCCACGTTAGCCAGGTCAGCCAGCACGGGGGAGGGGGTGGAGGGGCCCCACCCACTGGTGCTGCTCTGAGGCTGGGTGTTACCAATTTGCAACAAATTAAGTGTAGACCTTGAGAGTGTTTAGAAACTTGTAAAGCAATTTAACTGAGAACTTTTATGTCTACTGAATCTAATAACTATAAACATTGAGCTCCTATTTTGTACACCCTTTTTTCCTATTCATTTTGATTGTATTTTAGGAATGTGTTGGTCTCCCATGGATTAAAAACACTGACCCTTTACCCTGGATAATTTGAGAAGCTCTGTTCTATACTCTTACTGGGGTAACAGGACAAAAGTATGTGGGGTTTGTTTGTGTGTATGTGGGTGGGAGTATCTTTGTGGGGTAGGGGGTAATAGGAAACGGAAGGATGAATCTGGGATGGTAGGAAGTGCTTTTCCCTAAGATAGCATTTCCCTAAGATAGCATTCAAAACGTTTCTCAGAATCAAACAAGCCAGAAAATAAACAGCTCAAATAGTTGTCTAACCAGAGTCCCCTAAGAGGGAATAAATTACTGTTAAGACTATCCTATTCATTTAACTGAGCCAGACAGCCCCATGTATGCAAGGGCCCACACCATCAAAGTGTGTCCCTCTCAAACAAACAACAGCCTCCCCCCTTAAAAACCTCTAAATTGTAATTGGTGGATGCAAAAAAAAAAAGGAAAAAAGTGTTCTTACCCACACCAGAGACATGATTTCTAAATTTGTTTCCTAACTTTCCCCAAATCTGGTTTCTATTAGAGACCTATTTCCCAAATTAACCTCTGTGCCCTCTCAAGTAAAGAATGCACAAGATTTCCACCAGCTATTTTCTCTTGTTTTGAATATGCCATGTGTGCTTAACAGGAGGCAGCAATTTCCAGGCTGGGAGTGGTAGCAAAGGGATCATTTTAGCAACTGTTCTTTGAAAATATGCACAAACTTAAAAAAAAATTTTTTTAACGAGATACACCTCTTTTCTCCCCCAAGAGGTCTCTTGCATTGCTATCCTGAGGCAAATGTTTAATTGATAAGGAACTTCAGATTAAATCATCTTCCCAGTGCTGAACAAGTGAAAAAAAACAAATGACGTTGGTGGTATCAACAGACTATGTAATGGGAGACTAGGGTAACCACAGAACTCTGTGTTTGTGAGAAGAGATGGAATCAGTCACAAGTGGCCTCAGCAGCACTCAGTTATCATTCTTCACACCTGTTGAGAAAAAAGGTCAAAAAACAAGGTGGCGATCACACATTCAAAGCCCACAATTTGAAGCCCCAGAAATGGTTTTCTTACTCAGTCTCTGGAATCGAAAACATTGGGTTATTTCTTCAAAGGCAAAGCTAAACGCAAGTCAGTAGAAAAGTTTAGTGCTCAAAGTGTAATTTCAGAAACTTTGATCCACATTTCTAACTCGGGCATTTAGGTAAACAGACCTAGGCTGAGAGCTTAGAATCAAGAGCACTCCTTTTCTGTATAGACAGCCAAAATGCTGCTGAGTTTTCCTCTCTCTAGCCATGCCCTGATCCAGACCCTTCTATACGCACTCTGGGCTCTGTGTGAGACTTGATTTGATCAATAGCCAACAGCTAATGTGGCTCATGGAGAGATCTGAATCGTGCTTGTACCTGGGAACTTGTCTTCATTTGCTGCTCTTCCGTTAGCCTGGAGGATGTGAGGCCACGAGGATGAGCGGAGCCCTCCCAGCCGAAGCCCAGCAAGACCAGTTAGCCTGCTGGATGCCAGCTATGTGAACAAGGCCAGGCTAGAGCACGCAGCCCCAGCTGAGCCACCATTTGGCCACACAGGAGAGTCATGCAGCCCCTGCAAGAGGAACCACCCAGCTGACCACAAGATCACGAAAAATAATAATAACTGTTGTTTTAAGCCTGTAAGAAGGTGATTCCCTACATACCAGAAGCCAATTGATATACATTCATTTTTTTCATTCATCCATTTGTTCATTTAACAAATATTTATTGAGCGCCTTCTGTTGGCTCCTGTGCCAGACATAAGGGCAAATGACAGGTCACAGTCCTTTGAAGCTAAGGTAAGCTTGCTTGTCTCTGAATCCCCGGCCTAGTACACCCTGCTACATAGGCAGTACTGAAAAACTTTATCTATTAAACATACGAGTTGGAATAAATTCCAAGGGGACAATTATAGATCTTAAGCTTTAAAAGTGCAGATTTCTTGAGTCAGCAATTCCACTTCTGAGAATGAATATAATGAAATATATGCAGGATGTGTGCAAAAAACACTTCAATTATAAGAATGCCCTGCATAGCCTTGTTTACAATGGCTTCATTTTATTTGGTTGAAAATATAAGGGTTGCAACAGCAATTTACTCTGTATGCAATTTAGAACCTTTGCTAATCATGGGTACGGGTAGTTTTTTTTTTTTATTTGTTTGTTTTGAGATAGTCTCACTTTGTCACCTTTGGTAGAGTGCCCTGATGTCATAGTTCACAACAACCTGAAACTCTTGGGCTCAAGCAATCCTCTTGCCTCAGCCTCCTGAGCAGCTGGGACTATAGGCACCCACCACAATGCCCAGTTATTTTAGAAATGAGGGTCTTGCTCTTCCTCAGATCTTACCTGTGAGCTCAGGCAATCCACCTGTCTCGACCTTCCAGAGGGCTAGGATTACAGGCGTGAGCCGCCGTGCTCAGTCTCAGGTACAGGTGGTTTTGATCTGCTGCGGAGTAGTCGTATGACTTTATATATACACACATATATATAAACTGTATATATATATATGACTTTACATATATATATAACTAAATATATATAGATAAAATATTTAAATATTTTAAAGAAATTTTGAAATTTTATTTGCTCTACTTTTAAAATTTCTTTTTTTTCTTTTTTTTTTTTTTATGTTTCAGGTTAACTGAGAGTACAAAGAATTTAGTTAACATGTTTGCATTATGTTAGGTAAAGTCCCTCCCATAATTGTGTCATATACCCTAACAGTGTGCCCATTAAATGGGAGCACCCATCCCCATCTCTCCTCCCCTCTGCCCACTCCCTCATTCCCCTGCCCCCCATCTTGAATTGATTTGAGTTTTTCTCTTATGTGGACATGTATTAGATCATCTACTGCCTTCATATTAGTGTTGAGTACATTGGATTCTTGCTTCTCCCATTCTTGTTATACTTTACTAAAAAGAATGTGTCCCACCTCCATCTAGGTTAATACAAAGATGTAAAGTCTCCATCTAATTTTAAAATTTCTGTTTCTCTTTCAGCTAATTAAGCATGCTCTTGGATGCTGATGATAAGTAGTAAGACATCTGTTTTATGTTTCTCAGTAAGAAGTTGGTTAAACTGGATGGAGCTGGAATATATTCTTTTTAGTAAAGTATCTCAGAAATGGAAAAAAAGTATCCAATGTACTCAATACTACTATGAAATCAATATAGTATCACCTACACATTCATATAAATGGGAAAACATAACTATAGTTGAGAAAGTAGAAGGGAAGAGGAGAGAGAGGGGAGTAGAGGGGGGACATGGGAGGAGGAGAGGTCATTTGGGGGACCTCACCTAATATGCATGATGCAATGGTACATTTCAAAACTATTAAGAAATGAGTATAATTGTGATGGATGTGCTACTTAGTTCAATGTAAACATTTCACATTGTATATCAAATCAGTACACTGAACCCCATAAATGCATCAATGTACAAAGTTATGATTTAATAAAAAATAACAATTATTTAAAAAAAGAAATTAGTTAAACTACATCACAACCATAAGATGGATGCTTATCATTACACGCTTATGTGATATGGTAGAGATAGAATCAAAATCCCTGTTTACATCAGAAGGTGGTCATTATATTAACCAGAGATCTCCAGAGAAATTGAATCACATTAGACAAGGTCTATGCCAGTTTGTTAACAATGATTTTCTCTGGAAGAGTCTAAGGATTTTTGGTCACCTTTCTCTTGTCTGGTTTTTCTGTCTTGCCTGAGAAGAGAAGGTAGTGACACTGGAAAAACGTAAATAAATAAAGGGAACGATGAATTAAAGAAAATCTTTTAATGCCCTTCAGCCAAGGACCACCCAGGAACACACTTGTTTTTTAATAAGTTAGTCTTATTACTGGTTACAACTAGGGAGAAAAGACATCATGGGAGGTGTGAAGGTGTCAATAAGAGCAAAAGAACCTAGTACTGGGGCTTTGGGGAGGTCATTTGAGGGAAAGTGTAAGGAAGCAGGCTCACTGAAGATCAGTGCTATCAGAAGGCAAGAGCAATTCTGTGACTTCCTCCTACAATAAACCTTATCGACATGGAAGACAGACTAAAGCAAGGATAGAGCTACAATTATAAAGAAGCAGCAGTCACTCTTCTTAGGTGAGACAAGATGTTTGGTACTCATGGGTCACACAGTGGCCTTTTTAGTTTACTTTATCCTGGTTACAAGGTGACCTTGTCTGATGTTGATGTTCTACAAGAGTGTGTCTGTCCAACAGAAAAACATCATGGCATTGCTGTATCAGACCAGTTCCGGGTGTCAGAAGTTGCTTTTTTCCTTTTACTACCCAAATGGGGGTAAGAGTAGAAACTTTATTCATGCTGAAAAATAAATCTAGATAGACTTCATTTTCTGTAACTCATACTTCGGTTTATTTAACCATGTTTTCCTGAAGCTATTTATTTAGCAAATTGAACCAAGATTAGTTTTTCAATCACCAGCGTACCTACCACAAATTTCGAGCACTCTAAACAAGATGTGAAATGATGAACAATAGAGTTGTTTCCATCTTTAATGATGGTTGCTTGGTTGCTTCCTTCTTAGACTAATCCCAAACCAGGATGGAAATGATTAGAAATATGGAGACATTGAAAAGAAGAAAACAAACAAAAACTTTAGATAAGAAAAAAAAAAAATGATGATCTTGCTGAAAGATGCATAAAAAGTTGGAAAGTCATTCCAGGCTAAATTTCCCCTTGGCAAACAAAACTTTCCTCCTTCTATAAACATAATGACTGAGAATTTTCATTATCAACGAAGTCAACATTCCAACCACACTGACAGCTTGATCATTTTGCTTTGGGCCAGTGTGCTCTTGACCAAATTGTCTGCTATGATATATAACAGTAAAACACTGGAAATAACCTAAACATCTAACACGAGGGTTATAAAAGAAAGCCAAATAAATCATGATTCATCAAGACAACAAACGCCAGACATTCACTTAAAGCAACATACATATATATTTCTTTCAAAAGGAGTAAATGAATGCTTCTAAACATTTCAGAAAAGAGTTGCATTTACAAATAAGCCAAATTTAGTTTTGACCGTGCAGCCAACTCTGGGAATTTAACCAATAGGGATAGACCCTCTTTTCTTTTAAATATCAACTATGTTTTTACTGTTTGCTCAGGATATCAAACCTAATATTTCCTAACTTTTTTTTTTCTTTGCTGGCTTTTTCATAACGTAAGTATCAAGTGGAAAGCAATCTACTCAGTTGCAACATGGTAGGGGTGATTCCAAGGACGTATCACTTGGGGGAGTGTCCAGGAAGAAGAAACTTCAGGTTATGCCAATCCAGGAACAAAGCACTTTCTTTCAAAGAGAGATTTCACTCTTTAATCCATGACCTCCTCCTCCTGGACTTTGCTTTAAAAGAGTGTTTTTGAACAGCTTTATAATTGACATATAATGAACTCACATACCACAAACATGCAATGTGATGAGTTCTGATCCTGCCATACGTCCGTGTAGTTATTCATAACCACAATGATGATAATGAACAGTACCATTCTCTGCAAAAGTGTGTTCTTGCCCCTCTATTCCTTCTTTTCCATCTCTTCTCCACTTCCCCTTCAGGCATCCACTGATCTGCTTTCTGTCACCATAGATTACTTGTGCATTTTCTATAGCTTTCTACTGTTGCCAGCACGTTGGTAACTTTTGATGCTGAGTAGTAGGCTATTGTATGGATGCAACACATTTTGTTTGTATTGAGTTGATGGACACATTTGGGGCTATTACACATAAAGCTGCTATGAACATTCAGGTCTTTGTATGAACATGTGCTTTCCTTTCTCTCAGCTGAATACCTAAGAGTAGAATGCTGGTCACGGGGTAACTGTATGTTTAACTTTTTAAGAAACTGCCAAACAGCTTTCCAAAGTGCTGGTACCATCTCATGTTCCTATCTGCAATGTGCAAGGATCTGGACTTTGTTTTAAACCAAGACAGTGCCAATAGCACTTAAGCATCTTTAGAAGGAGACCTGAGAGCATGAAGCCACAAAGTTGTGCAGGAATCAGCAGGGGTCTACCAGGGGAGGCCAGTGTCTCACCAGAGAGCTGGTGGGCTCCAAATCTATTCCATGCTTTCTTTGTTTCAGCCTGGGGACTCAGGGTGAAAGTGGGGAGGGAAAGAATTTAAATGAGCTGCTTTTGACTTGAAGCAATTTTGTTGGTTTCAATAAATATTTGTTGAATTAATCTGTGCCAAAGGAGGCCAAGATGGAAGAGGCATAGGGCTGGAGTTTGAAGGGAGAGGCCCTGAAGAGCTCGTCTGTGGAGGAAGGAGAGTGGGAGAAGCTTAGCTGGGTGGACAAGGATTCTCATTTTAAAAATGCCTAGAGATTGCAGCCTTTTCAGTGCTGGGGAAATCACGTTCCTAGGCTTTCTACATGCTGCAAAAACAAATTGCTCTTTTAAAAATCTGACAGTGAAAGAGGTCTTTGGTGTCTCTTGAACATGTGCTCAGAGGGTTTTCTGATGGACTCCTTGATTGTATTTCACAAAATACGTGGAACCACTTGAAAGGACCCTGACCCCACGGGGGCTGTCTTCTTCCCTGGTCTGATTTCCAGACCCCTGCACCTGCAGTCTTCATTTTACTTTGTCATCACTTTCTTAGCCTCTGGTGGCAATCTCTAGCTCTGCGATTCTCGCGGGCCTCCTGGTGGCTAAATACAGCAGCCTTCTCCGGTCTTGTCCTCCTGGTCTTGTGGCAGCACTTGCCCATGCCAACCACCTGCTCCTTCAAGGTCTGCACGGCACTGCTCTCCCACTTCATTCTCCTGCCACAGGTTGTCTTCCCTGGGAAGCCGTCTCTGAGCTGGAGGTAAGCAGGTAGTGTTCGCAGTGGCCCCTGTGGAAGGAGGGAAGGGAGGCAGGGCTGAGCTAGGGGAGAAGCTGAGCTGTGAGGCAGGCTGAGCACACACCTCGGTCAGCCCCGTGGGGAGCTGGGACACCCATTCAGAGTGTCAAGTTGTCTGGACTGGGGCTGCCCCAGACAGAGACAAGGCTTTGGGTCAAGCAACATCCTCCAGTCAGAGACCATCTGATAGCATTCCCACATCTGGGGAAGCCAGCTCTTTCCAGAAGGGGGATCTGGGCAGCACATGACAATGTCCACTATTTTTTCTTTCTCTCCAGATGTTCCTTCCCTGGCACAGGTGACCACTTCACTAAGGCCTTTTGCTCTTCTCTGTTCTATTGTTCTGTGAAGCACTAATTAAAGAACTAAGGACAGCAGCTAACCTGTATTGGGTGAGTATTATGGGGAGATAACCAGACATTGCACTAAGCACTGCCAATAGGTTATTTCATTTAGGTTTACAGACACCCCATGGCATTGGGGGTAAGAAAACGCCATTTTACATCCAAGGAAAGTGCCAGAATCTTCCTTAAAAAAACTGTTTCTGCCATACCACCTCCTAGCTCAAGGACCTTCAATGGCTTCCAATTACTGTCAGAATCAATATCCTGAGCCTCCCTTTTCACAACTCTTTCTTTTCTATTCCTGCCAATTTTATACCTTCACTAGGACCTTAACCTGATCTTCTTCAACCTGCTTCCAGACTAGTTTTGGTTTAGTTCCTAACTTTCTTTCCTTCCTTCCTTCCTTCCTTCCTTCCTTCTTTCCTTCCTCCATTCACTCATTTACTAAGACTTAAATGTGGATCACTACAAAAGTTTTGAAACAAACTGTATTATGGTCCATTATTTCACTTCCAAGAAACATAGTCAACAGCATCTTTTCTGATTCACCTGCGAAAGTTTCACCTTGCTCAGCTTATCAGTGTTGCAGGGAGGGCTTCATTTCTTGATTTTTGTGTATATCAAAACTTTCATAATGACTCACATATACTTTGTGCTAGGTGTTGGGATCCCTTGCTGAACAGAGGTGGACTGTCAGCCCCTTTGGAATTTGATAATTTACTGAGAAAGACCAATACTATTCAAATAGTTATTTAATTCCAACTTTGACTTAGCGCTAAAGAGGCGCTTCAAGGTGTGCTGACAGGTTAAAACTCATGCAATAAAGAAGTGCTGCAGTTCCTCCGTGAGCCAGTCACTCTTCCAGCACGATGGACACGGCTGCTCACGTCAACTGCGTTACCTCTTCATGCTCCACTTCCTCCAAGGGGCCCAATGGAAGCATCAGCTCTCTACTTCCTCCTCTGAATATCTAAAATACACATCGTCAGAGCTAGCCACTCAGTCTCATACAGCTTTCCCTCCTTACTGTAACGCGCTGTCTCTCAGATGCACTTCAGGTCTTATCAGGGACACCTAGGAACAACGTGAGGACTCCCCCCTGCGTGCTCTTGGGCTGCTGGATAATTACATCACCCACAATCATCCTTCTTACCATCATCCCCATCGTGTTAGTGCCTCCTGAAGGAGACTCTGAGATAGACTTGAGAGCAAACAGTTTGTTTGGCAGGTGGGAGGTCAGGTAAGCGGAGGAAAATGATCAATAAAAGGTGTGTCATCCAGCAAGTCCACCCCATGGAAGCTGGAGCTGATCCCAATGGGGAGATTCTGAGAAACGGTGTAGAACATACCTTTCAGAGCCACTGTCTTTGGGGGTTAAGGAGTTGGGGTACTTATTTACCAGCCCCTACCAGATAACAGATAAGGGCTTCATGTACAAAGTCTGACAATTAAGTAAAAAGTGCTAGGCTGGGCACCGTGGCTCATGCCTATAATCCCAGCACTCTGGGAGGCCGAGGCAGGAGGACTGCTTGAGCTCACCAGTTAGAGACCAGCCTGAGCTAGAGCGAGACCTCACCTCTAAAAATAGCTGGGCATTGTGGCAGATGCCTATAATCCCAGCAACTCGAGAGGCTCAGGCAAGAGAATCGCTTGAGCACAGAAGTCTGAGGTTGCTGTGAGCTATGACTCCACAGCACTCTACCAAGGTGACAAAGTAAGACTCTGCCTAAAAAAAAAAAAAAAAAGTGCTACCTACCTCATTGCTGAATATCACTACAATCTGCTTTGAAGTACTCCCCTTGGGAAGCTATGCACTGACACCAGCACCCAATCTGTTGTTCTAAAGCAATTTTGGAACTCTTTTCCTAAACTGAACATCACAGCCGTTGTCATACAGCACACAAAAACACAAGAACGACAATGAACTCCACTCAGCAAGATACCACCACAGGTCAACAAAGGAATACAGCTGCAAGACAGATATACCACAGTTATAAAACCTTACTAAGTTGTTTGGACAGTGCTACCAATGTAAGGGCATGGTGGCAAGTTTGCAAAATTAATTGTCAAACCTCAGACGACAAGACTTGTAAACTGAGGCTTTAAGAAGTTGGCCCAAGGTCACATGGCTAGTAATAATCAGAGCCTAGGTGAGCTGGACTCTTTCTGGTTCTAAAAACAAGATGGGATTCCCCCTGAGAGGCATGAGCTTGTCCTGTCCTTCAGTGACAGGACAGACCCTTAAGGCTCTTTGCACAAAGCTGAGAACCTAGTAGAGACTCCACAAGTGCTTCCTGCCTGATAGCCTGACCCATGCCTAGCTCATCAGAGGCCCAGAATGACAAGCTTTTAAATGTGCCTCCTTCCTTCACAGTGGCAGGTTGGATCACCCAGGTTCTGAGTAAGTCCGTGCACTTCTCAGATCCCGCCTCCCTTTATCATCTCTTGGTCTTTGCCTTTGAAAATAGGGAAACTTCCAAATTCTTCCAGGTAAATATAAAAAAAAAAAAAAATTAAAAAAGAAAATAGGGAAACTGAGGCACACAATTATTGACAGCTTCATCTCATGAAGCCAACGCTAGAACTGGGAATTTGCTACTGCTGGACCTTCAACAAAATCCGAATGCCCATACGATCCTCCCCACCCCCTCATGAAATTCCCCTAACTTGATTAAAGAAAAGAAAATCAATCAATTTACATGGTAACAGAAAAGGACAGGCCCTGTATAAAATATTCCCCTGTCTGTACAAAAGGGCATGGCCTACACGCTTCAAGAGCACAGCCAAGGGCCCCGGGGATTTGTTTTTCTTTCCCTGACCCAGGACTCTGATCTCTCACTTAACCTCTGATCTCTTCAATTCAGATAACAGGGAACTGGCAGCTGGGGCTAGGGGCAGCTCTGAATGCCACCCAGATCCTCCTGGGCTCTTTCTGGCTCTGGAAACAGAACAAAGGGAGGTACAGCCCCCCTGCAGCACCCTCAAGGGCAGCCAGTCCTAGAGGGGCCCCTGCTTGGTAATTTCCCCCCAGGCTCCCTGCCCTGGGGAGTACGGAGAATTGCCTCATTATAGCTAATGCCATTTAGAGCCTACTTTGTGCAAGGAAGAAAAAAAATTAAAGCAAAACATCAAGACCTTGCTTTGACTCCATTTAGAAACCTCAGATTGAAACAGGCTTCACGGAAGACTCCATGACCTCTCCCGCCAAAGAGGCCTTTTCTTTTTTCTCCTACCTAACCCTCATTTAAAACAGGGCTAGAGCCTGAATTTTAACAGCAGCTACTTAGAGGTGGGTATGAGCCACTTGTTTGAAATTGAATCAGCCTTTTTTATTAAGCCATATATTTTCATTCTTGCTGATGACACTGGGAGATTTTCCAGTCTCTGCTGGACTCTACAGTATATTTTCATTGGGAGGAGAGCTGCAAATCCCAGCCCTCCAACCTCATATCCAGCCCCCACATCCCTGAAGCTGGATCCAACTCTACAGCAACCTCAGAACCATGACTTTTAAAGACCCTTCTCCCCCCTCAAATTCATTTCTAAATGAGAGGCCCTTTGGCTCCCTCCCCCACCATCCAGCCCTTACCTCCCGACCTCTCCGGTTCTGTGACTGCTGGGGACCCCTTGCTGGTGACTTGGGGGCTCTGCAGTGACCACCCATAGTTATGCCCTGAGGCTGGATGACTACTTAATCTCTGCTAGGAGTTTGGCCAGAGGCTAATCACTGCCTTTAGATAATTAGACATTTCCAAGGACAGACAAGTCTTTGGAGTCTCCAGTTCCCAAATGGACTTGGGTGGGTCTTTTATTCATTCATTCATTCATATTAACTCATGCATTTATTCATTCACTCATTTCTTCACTCATGTTTATTCACTGCTACCCTTAGAACAGCACCTGAAACAGGTGGACAGCATGTCAGTAGCTGTCATCCATATTTACAGCCATCATTTGTCAGGGAGCTCCTACTATGTACCCAGAACTGAAGAAGAAAAAAGTAAAACCCAGCTTTTGCCTTAGGGAGATCACAGTATCAGAATGTAGTTTTACCCAATGCACTCACCTGGGGAGTTTTTAAGAAAAGCAGATACTAGGCCGAGCCCACAGGGATTCTGATGTGATTTGGTCTGTGGTGGGGCCCAGGTGTCAGCATTTTGTTAAAGCTCCTGCATGTTCCTAATGCACAACTAGGACTGAAAACCACCACGGCTAGGTCTAGAAGAAAGGACAGAGGAGGAAACAGCTCTGCCAGGTGAAGACGCACAGCGGGGTGCTCTGGGTGCAGGGAGGAGCGGAAACTAACTCCACCCCAATTAAGGAAGGCTTAATTAAGTTCTGCTAGGGGAAGGAGACCTGGGAATGCAAGTCCACGTGGGGGGCCAATGTCCTGGGGGAGGGGAAGGAGAAGAGTCCGGAACAGCGGGAGCAGCTCAGCAAGGGTCTGGATCGGAGAGCACCGCAAGTAGGAGGGTCTCCAATCATTGCGCATGGCGGGGGCTGAGAGGAGAGGAGGAAAGGGAGGTGGAGGAGACAGCTGGCCCAGCAAGGCCGTGAGGGGTCAGAAGGGTCCTCTGTCATCCACGTGAGGGGCTCAAAAATTGCCTAAGAGCATAGGGGCGTGGGGGAGGGAAAAGATTAATTCTGCATTTTGGAAAAGTCTTTTGACTACAGAATGAATTGGAAGTTAGCCAGACAGGAATCTGGGTGAGGAATCACAGTGGCTTGGCCCATGGATGTATCAGCCCTGACTTAGGTTGGGCTCCCTGAGACTGTGAGACCAAAGATGGGCTAGAATAAGTGTCCCCGTTGTCTCACCTAAGGAATGAAGAAACTGGGGTAATTGCCCACCGACTCCTGCCTGGCATTGGCCTAGGGGTACTCCTGGGGGAGTCAACTCCTCAGCATTATGGCCTGCCTGCTGCTCCCTTAGGCCAAAGCAAGCCTGGCAAAAGGTGGCAGACACTTACAAGGAAGCCATCTGTGGCAGTAGGAACAGTGAGTGCCCAGCAGATGTGTGTGTGGGGGGGGCAGGCAACAGTGGCTGGTCTTCACCCAGTGATTTAGGGAGTGAAAGATCGTCTGGGGAGAGGCTGTGCATGTGGTGTGGTTGATGGTACAGACTTTGAGGGCTGGAAGAGCCATCAAAAGGAGGGTGGCAACATCCAGGCTGCCGGCTGAGGATGCTAGCAATTGGAAATGAAACTTTAATGGGGAGGAGAGGATTAGCACAAATATGGCCATTAGTGGCCAACACCTTCTGCGTGTCCGCGCAGGGCAGGACGGTGGGATCCTGGTTGCTTGAGCTGTCTGGACTTTTGGCTTCCTTTCAGGAGAGGAATTCACAGTATCTGTATACTAGGCTTGGCTATGGGTACAAGAAAAGGCCTACCAGGCTTTAATTACAGGTCAGCCCCCACCCCCAGCCTCTGTCTTCCTCTCCCCATGACATAGTCTCTGATATCATCCTTGGACCATCTCCCTTCCTTGTCCCCACTATCCAATCAGCTGCTACACTGGTTGTGAATTATTTTGCCCCCAAACAATTCACTGGTTGTCTCAAAATAACTCAAGTCCAGGAGGTCAACTTTATTGACGGATACAAGGGCTGGGGAAAGAACCAAGGGCAGGAAATACAAACAGGCTTGCTGGGGCTACAAAGACCCCAGGGGCAGAGAGAAGGCCCTTCTCATTTTCCTTGAAGCCACACGACCTCTCATGTTCTCCTCTCTCTGTTCACGTGCCCACCCCCACGCCCAGTTTTGTTCCTTTCTGCTCTGTCTCTGGTATTTGTGCCTAAGTGACCATGTGGCCACTCGAACCTGGCATTATGTGCTCCCTTGTTTATCATATAAAAATGCTTTAGTTTTTGTGACTCAAGTCTTTTTTTTTTTTTTTTTTTTTTTTTTGATTGTCTCACTTTTTCACCCTTGGTAGAGTGCTGTGGCATCGTAGCTCACAGCAACCTCAAACTCTTGGGCTCAAGCCATTCTCTTGTCTCAGCCTCCCAAGTAGCTGGGACTATAGGCGCCCACCACAACGCCTGGCTATTTTTAGAGGTGGGGGGTCTCACTTTGGCTCAGGCTAGTCTTGAACCTGTGAGCTCAGGCAATCCACCTGCCTCGGCCTCCCAGAGTGCTAGGATTACAGATGTGAGCCACTGCACTTGGCCTCTATGCATCTCAGTTCTAACTCTGAGTGGAGAATAATCTGATCGGTAAATCATAGAAGACCCAGGCCAAGCACACCTATAAACCTAGCCCTCTGGGAGGCCGAGGCAGGTAGATTGCTTGAGCTCAGGAATTCTGAGCAAGGACAAGACTCTGTCTCTCCTAGCTGGGCCTTGTGGCAGGTACCAGTAGTCCCAACTACTTGGAAGGCTGAGCCAAGGGAATATCTTGAGCCCAGCAGTTTGAGGTTGCTGTGAGCTATGACACCACTGCACTCTACCAAGGAGGACAAAATAACATTCTGTCTCCAATAAATAAATAAATAAATAAAATAAGATTTAAAATAAAATCGTAGAACACCCAGCTCAAACTGGCTTCAGAAAAAAAGCAAATTTATTGGCTTCAGTAACCTAATAGTCCAAGGCAAGCATCAGGCATTGCTGGATCCAGGGGCTTAAGCTCTTCCTTTGGGAACTCTGATTATCAGCTCCTTTTTGCTCTGTGCTTGTTTCAGTCTAAAGCAAGTTTCCTCCAGATTTAGATCCTTCAGTTTAGCAGTCCCAGCAAGAAAAAGGGCATCTTTCTGCCAAAAATTAGAATCAAATTTTCAGGGTTGACTCACATTGCACCAACCAAAATCACCTCCTCATTATAGGGCCATTCACTCTATCCAGTGGATGGAAATGCTGATTGGCCAGACCTGAGTATCATGTGTATTCTGAGGGCTAAAAGTGAGAGGAGGATTTTTCCCCGGAGAGCTGAGGTGCTGGTGTTAGAAAAAGGAGGCATGGTGGGTGGCGCCTGTGGCTCAATGGAGTGCAGCACTGGCCCCATATGCTGGAGGTGGCGGGTTCAAACTCAGCCCCGGCCAAAAACTGCAAAAAAAGAAAGAAAAAGATAAAGGTGGCACGGATATGAACAGGCAAACTAAATGACTAACGTGGGGAAGGGGTAAGGAGGGGGTGGCACCACCCCATCCCCCCCCAAAGCTTTGAACAAAGAAGGTGCCTTATGACAATGTGGGAACCCGCATGTCAATTTTATCTGAGCAATCTGGGAAATCTGCTTCTGCCTCTCCATGACCTAGGCACCAGCTAGGGCTGACCATCCCTGGAAGCACCCTGATATGGCCATTATCATTGTTAAAATACTGCCCTATTTCCATTACCTGTGAATAAACATCCACAGGTGTGAGGACCTAACTTCCCTGACCCTGGCCACTATACGCCCGTTCCTGGAGCCTGCAGATTGCCAGGCTGTAGCCAGGGAAGAGTTAATGCTGAACACGGCAAGGGTCTCCAAGGCCCTGCCTTGGCCCCTTCCGATTGGCTGAGGCTCATGACCTACCAGTTGTCTCATTGATCTGGTGCCAGCAGCTAAATATTTTGAACATCACCCTGACTCTAAGGACAGTTTCTTATCTGTCCTTCTTCACTCTGTTCTGTCCCCTGCCCAGGCAGTCCTTCACACAGCTGCCAAAAAGTCAGCCTCTCAAACCCCGATCCTCCCTCCTGGGGATTCTCTCCTGCCTGGGGTCAGGCTGCACCCTGTAATCTGGTCCAAATGCCCTTTTCAGCCTCACCTTCTCACATGCCACCCTCAGACGGCTGGCTTTTCCCTATGGGCATGCTTCTTCATGCTTTTCTGCCCTTGCCCAAGCTGCTCCTTCCACCTGACATTCCCTACCCAAGCACAGTAGGAGGCCTACTATGACTCAGGTACTGGCTGGGAGCCGGAGACAGAGCAGGGAAAGTGGAGAAAATCCAGGCAGAGCCATACTGTGAAATTATCTCTGCTCGGCCTGGGGAAAAGAGGCTGCACTTAACTCTGGGCCCAAGAGCTTTCTGAAGGAAAACTCCTAGAGAAGAAGGAGGAGCAGGGAGGTCTAGGGCACTTATGTCCATGAATTCTGCCACACTGTGACTCTAGCAATCAGCCTCGGAGAGCGGCAGAGCCAGGATCCAAGCCAGGCTCCTCCTCACCCTGTTGTCATCTCATTCCTCTGCCCCTTGATCTGGTAAAGAGCACCTGCTTCACGGGGGTAATCAGCGAGAAGCCGGGGCCTAAGAGGTGTGATTAGGCTTCCCCACAACACTCTGGGTCCAAAGGGACAATCCTAGGACCAGAAAACCAGGGAGGGGGTTGCAGGCCCTGCTCTTGGCCACTAACAAGTTGATCATTTGACATTGTCTGGCAGGTGACCTGCCTCCCTGGTTCAGTTGCCTCCATGTAAAATGAAGATTAAAATATCTAGGGGCACTAAACAGGCTAATACACGGAAAGCAATTAGCACAGTGGCAAGCACATGGACATCCTGCAATAAATGTGAGCCACTATGTCACCTACTCTGTCAGGACCAGATGAGAAAATGGGATGAGAAGCAAAACAAGGACTCATGCTTAGGTACCCTGAGCACAGTTCCTTCCTTCACAGACAGGGAGGAAGGATGGCTGCAGGCCAACTCTCTCTCTCTGCAGTCAGACATGGCCAGGTTGGCCTTTCTGCTGTGTGATTTTCAGCAGTCACTTAACTTCCCTGAACCTCAGTCTTCCTATCTTCACAATGGAAATAATGATGAGGCTCTCAATTCACTCATTCATTCAGCAAGCCATATGGTACACCTGCTATTTGCCAGACTTGCTATTAGGGGCTTATGATATAAACAAGACAAACGCCTGCACTCACAGAGTTTATATGCTAGTGGGGAAATACAGACCAACAGGCACAGAGTCAGACCTTCGCATAGTGACAAGCTTTGGGAATAAAATAAAACAGGACAATGGGGTGGGAGGGAGGCGGTTGTAGGTGACAAAGAGGTCAGGGAAGACCTGGGATCTGATGCCCAGATGGGGAAGGGAGGGTGCCATGCAAAGATGTGGGGAAGAACTTTTCAGCCAACGAGAACAGCAACTTGGAGTATTTTAGGTACAGAAAGGCTGGTGAGTCTAGAGTTTACTGACTGGAGTGAACAAGATGGGCAGAAATGTAAGGAAAAATCAAGGAGCTATGGCACCAACAGGATTTACATGGGTCCCCGGAACCTGCCGAGGGCTTGGTCAATGTCAGCTGTCCCTGTGCTGCCCTCCGCAGGAGCAGCAGGGTGGGGAGTTGGAGGCCACCAGGAGGCTGCTGCTTTTACACAGGCAAATACGGTAGTTCTTTCCCTCCACTGCTCAGCAATAGCAGCGGCAGCAGGAATATGAATTGATTGTCAGAAGCTATTTAAGGGCCTGTGATTGAGGAGATGATCTGAGATAAGCTGCTCCTGTAAAATAAAGGCTAACAGCTGCCTGGTTCCACGTCAGCCCTGTGCTTTTCTAAAGGCAGCTTTGCCTTCCAACACCCACCCCTATGCCACCCCCAGGAGGCTGGAGCGCTGCTGTCTCTGTACTTGAGGGGAAGGAGCTCCTGTTTAGTGACAGATGAGATGTTGGGGACTAAACCCAAGGGTGTTGAAAAGTGGCATGGCTGGGGCTGCGTACGTCAGTTTCCTGTTCTTTGTGGGCAAGGAACATATTCCCAGTAATGAATAAGGATTTCATGGAAATCTTGGAATTGGAGGGAGGAAGGGATTGGGGGAGAATCAGACCCACCTCAAATTAAAGCATGTGACTTACTGAGCTTCATGTGACACATTTGACACAGAATCAGTTCTCTCAGCTGGAAGGCTTATTCATCCAACCATCCATTGGTTCATTCATTTATTTAGTCACACATTGAACAAATACAGAGTGCCTACGAGCTTGGGCTTTGACAGTTGGGTTTAACAGACAGATTGAATGGGTTTGGCCACTTACTTGAGCTAATGATCTGAGGAAATTCACCTCCCCTCACCTCTCCAAGCCACTGGACACTAACGCCTACCTCTCAAGATTAGCTGAGGATTATCCGTGCTCTCTGGGGACTGAGCCTGGTTCTTGGCACATGCAAGGGAACATTTGCTAAGATGTGCCAGGGATCAGAACAGGTGCTACAGGGGTCACAACATCAGACAAAGCTTCTGAAGAAGCTCACAGTCCAGGACATGCCACAAAGGTGCAGATGTTAAACATATAAGAGGCACAGAGAAACCAACATGGCAGTAGATGTGTTCCTGTTAAAAGCGTGAGGAAGACTTGAGGGGAGTGGAAGTACACGGGCTGAGCTTTAAAGGGTGGGTCAGGGGAAGGGGCAAACAAACGTATATTCTTGGACCCTCTGCCAAGTGTGGCTCATGGACCAGCAGCATTTGCATCCTCTGGGAGCTTCTTCAAAATGTAGATTCTGAGGCCCACCCCAAACTCTCTGGATTGGAATCTACATCCCAATGAGTGGAAAGTTGGTGTGCAGATCAGAGTTTGAGGTGCTCAGGGCAGATGATCCCTGATTTCTCTGTGAAACACCTTTCTGGCAGAGGAAGGAGGAAAGGAGGCATGACCTCCCACACATTTGGGCAGATGACAAGGCCATGTAGATGTGCCTGCACTGGGACCTCAGCTGGGGCGCCCCTGAACTAGAGGCCTCCAAAGTGTGGGGGCAGAGACCCAGAGACTACTCCACAGGGTGGGTCAGGCACTGGAGGGGCCACATTGCAAGGCAAAATGTTCTCTGAAGCCACATTCAAGCCTCTGGCTCTGAGGACAGGACCGCTAACTTCCCCACTCGACTCACTTATTCCACAAATACACCCTGGGCACTTTTATGGGCCAGACACCAAGCCTAGTTCAGCCCCCACAGCAATGTTATTAGCCTTCCCAGCCCTCCCACTTTTCTTCCCAGTCCTCAGTTTCTCCATCTGTCAAGTCCAGGTCAGCATGCAGTATCCCTAAAGTCGCCTCCACTCCAAACCTCTCATTCCCCTCTCCCTTTTCTTCTCAATGTTTCCGTCTTTGATGAGTTCTCCTCCCAGATGACCCCTACCCTGGTTTCCATCCCCACAGGGCAGAAAATACCAGCACCTCTCCCTCTTAGGGGAAGTGTGATTCATGTGAAAGCAGCTTATGAGGAAGTGGTGGGCAGGGAAATGGACGTGGGGAACCTTTAACTCCATCCTGCAAGGGAGTGCTGGAGACAGTGTGGCTCCAGCCTGTGGGAAGATCTGGGTGAGGGGAGCTGGGTAGGCCATAAATTCCCAGGCAGGGCAGCCTGAGGACAACCCCCTACAGAGACTCAGGTGTAGGTCAGTGGGGGAGAGAGCATTTAGGAAAACAGCAAAGGGACCTGAGGAACGCAGGTGGAGTGCTGACAGTATCCACGGCACTGTCCAAATAATTATAGGCCAGGCTGAATTGAGGTGCCAAAGACATAATAACAGTAATGATGTTGGTCCAAACCTATCCTTTACAGAGGACTTCCAGTCCAACACTGCCCTGTTCAGGGACCTTACAGTATCTCATTTAATCTGTGGGACAAGTCTGGGGGCTTTACAACTTCCCCACCCCCAGCCCACCCAATGCCATGATTTCTTTGATCTTTCCAATTCCAAACAAAAATGATTATTAACAGGTATGACAATTACAGAAGCTCTGAAAGCAGACTGGAGAAAAGCCTTTAGGCAAACGAGAGCGCTTGAGAAATCCTCACCCCACCGCACTCCACCCCTCCTCACTGCCATTCTCTGCCAAGAGGTTGGTAATTATCTGGAAGACAGAACAATTTGACTTCCCAGACACTCATGCATAGACTTCCCAGCGGTCCTTTAGTGGGCCTGGAAAATTCTGTATGAACCACAGATAATACCAAATTGCATAGACTGGATTTTATGGCGACTTAAAGCATTTTTCAAGGGTATTTTGGACTATACATGATCTCCAGCTGACTTTAGAATCAAAGTCTACGTTACAATTAAGTCCACAGCAGTCGGTGTTTCAACACACAGATAAGACAACAGAGGTACAGAGAGGGACTATAAACTGCTCAGGGTCACACAGCCAAGTGGGGAGGGGCTAGGATTGTAACCAGGGCCGGGTAGTTATCAAACCCGCGCTCCTGACTGCAGGACCAGAAGGAGCAGCCTTGGTGTTTTCTGGAAACTATGAGGGGCCGGTCCCTCTCAGGTCTGTGCTGTCACAGCCTTTGCCCCTGCCCCTCCTTGGCTCCACAGAGAGGAGATAATCCCTCATCTGTCTTCCACCCAGCCTCTCGTGGTCCCTATTGGCAGCAGCTGCCTGACGCTGCCTCTGAAAGATGCTTAAGACTCTGGCAACCCAGTGTTTCATGCATGCAAAGCCTTTTCCAAAGAAGTCACTTAAAAAGATTACACAGGACAGAATCTCCCCTCCTGCCTCCAGCTTAGGGAGTCTTTGCAACTGGCCTGGAGCTAAGCTAAGGGAGCAGAGTGTTTAGCTGCCTGAAAATAAAGTGAGCCTGCATTTGAGAAATCACTCAGAATCCCAGCTGCAAGAGTTCTGCTCACTGACTCACTCAGCAACTCTTTGCAGGCACTGCGCTGGGCCACACTGGGGACATGGGCCCTTCCCTCCTGGAGCTCACATTCTAGGAGAAATCCTGTGTCCCAGGAGTCCCCACCTTACCATGTGCTTTTCCCTGAAATGGGGGTGAGGGGTCCCCTGGAGAATAGCTCCAGATGCCTCTTCACTCCCCATGCACTTTGGGGAGGCATGCCAGGTGCAGGGTGAGACCCTGGGGAGGGGGGCACTCTGGATTCATTTATTTTTCTCTTTAGCTTCCTCTCCCACCTCTTTCTGAACACCTTTCTTCCTATCTGAATGGAAGGAGGGGACAAAGGGGAGAAGGAATAAAATGTTAGTGAGTGATGTGAAGGAGAAAGGATGCAAAAGGTTGAGGGCGAGAGGACAAAGAGGCACAAGATAATGGCACTTGTGGCTAACCTAGCATCACAAGGTGGGATAAATACAGAGTCACGGAGGACTTGGATGCCCTCTCCCTTTCACCATAGCCCTTCAGATACTGAGAGGGACTGGGGGAAGAGTAAAGAACTGATGGATATGAGATCAAAAAGAAACATAGTCTGACTTTGCAGCTGCATCCCCCAAGTTCATGAGGCTGCACAGATTTTTTAAAAGACGTGAAACGCTTAATCCTTCCCACATTTGTCAAGACCTTATGGCAGAGGTCAGCAACTACAGCCTGTGGGACAAAGGCCACCTCCTGCCTGATTTTGTAAATAAAGTTTTATTGGAACACAGCCATGCTCATTTCTGTGTTATCAATGTCTGCTTTCATACTACAACAACAGCGTTGATTAGTTGCAACAGAGACTATGTGGTCTGCTAAAGCCTAAAATATTTACTAGCTGGCTGCTTACAGAAAAAGTTTGCCAACTCCTGGGTGTTATTTCTAGGCTCTCAAGCCTTCAGAGTTCTAAAATTGCTTATCAATTCTTCAGCACGTCCTCTAAATCCACTCATCAAATATTTACGGAAGCCTACTGTATTAGAATATTCTCTTTTGGTCGCAAGTGATGGAAAACAGCTCATGTGGACTTCAGCTAAAAAGGAAAGGGGAGGGTTTTTATCTCCTGTGACTGAAAATCCAGGGATAGAGGGACCTCAAACATCGCTGAATCCCGGAGTTCAAAGTACGTGACATTGTGGTTAGAAACAATTTGTTTCTAACCAACAGAACACAGCAAAGGCAATGGGATGTCACTTTCATGATTAGGTTACAAGAGATTGTACTGTCTCTCTTGCTAGTAGAGTCTCCGCATGGCCTTCTGTGCTACACACTCTGATGAAGCTGGCAACCATGCAGAAAAGGCCAATGACATGACCCAGCCACAAAGGGTAGCCCCTGGTCACCAGCCAGTGAGGAACTGAGGTTTTTAATCAAACAGCCATTGAAGGAACCGACTCTACCAACAACCACAAGAGCTTGGAGGCAATTCCTTCCCCTGTCCAAACTGCTACTGAAACCCCAGCTATGGCTAAGCTGATACCTTGATTGTGACCTGGAGAAAGACCATTAAGCAGAGGACCCAGCGGAACTGTGCCCAGATTCCTGACCCACTGAAATGGTGAAATAATAAATGTGTATTGCTTTTGTTTTTGTTTTGAAACAGAGTCTCACTTTATCACCCTCGGTAGAGTGCCGGGGCATCACAGCTCGCAGCAACCTCAAACTCCTGGGCTTCAGTGATTCTCTTGCCTCAGCCTCCCGAGTAGCTGGGACTACAGGCGCCCACCACAACACCTGGCTATTTTTTTGAGATGGGGTCACGTTCTCGCTCAGGCTGGTCTTGAACCTGTGAGCTCAGGCAATCCACCCAGCTTGGCTTCCCTAGTGCTGGGACTACAGGAGTGAGCCATCGTGCCTGGCTAAATGTGTATTGTTTTAAGTGGCCAAGTTTGTGGTGATTTGCTACACAGCAGTAGGTAGCTAATACACACCCCAATCTCCAAGGGAGGCTGGGAAGATAGTTTTTGGCTTGGCACATTGCCATCACAGACAAAATTGGAATTCTCTGTAAAAGAAAAAGAGGATGAATGTTTCTGGGAAAGACACAGCTGTCTCACAGAAGCTGCTGAGCATGCCAGGGAAGAGACATTAGTGCCCTGGGTTAGGGCAATGGCATCAGCAATGGAAGACAGTGATCGCACTCCAGGTTCCCGAAGCAGCAGCAGCTGCCTTATTTCTTTTAGAATTAGCTTTCTTTCACTCAGTAACAATTGCTTGCTACCAGTTTGCAAGGTCCCCTTATCCCTTCCCATACATGACCTGGTTCCCACATGGAGTTCCAGGAGCTCAAATTGGAAACGCAAAGCACAGCAGGAAAAACATGCTGGGCATCAAAGCCATAGGCTAGTTCAAGATCACAAATTTCCTTTCAGGTGGTGCCGGTGGGTCAGTGAGTAGGGCGCCAGCCCCATATAACGAGGCGGGTGGGTTCAAACCCAGCCCCTGCCAAACTGCAACAAAAATTACCCAGGCTTTGTGGCAGGCGCCCTATAGTCTCAGCTACTCGGGAGGCTGAGGCAACAGAATCGCCTAAACCCAAGAGCTGGAGGTTGCTGTGAGCTGTGATGCCATAGCACTCTACCAAGGGCAACAAAATAAGACTCTGTCTCTTAAAAAAACACATTTCCTCTCCTTTCCACCCTATTCAGTTTGTTTGTTATGGGATCTGGCAGTGAGGCAAAATTTCTTTCCTGAGGAGTTTAGAAAGTCTGTTCATTCCAGATGCAGAAATAAAATTTATCCTTTAGAGTGTCTGGAGAAATTAAAAGAAACCCAGGTCCCTTTATAAATATTTTAAATATAGACAGCTCAGCTTTGGGGTCTAGATATGAACTTTAAGGTTAAAAATCCAGCTAGCCCAACCCTTCTGAGTCTTCATTTGGGGAGTGTGGAAAACGCATAATTTTAAGGAAGGCTGAATTTATGAGCATTGTAGTTATAGCAACAGACACTTCAAATTCTGGGAGGCAGGTCCCTGAGACTGTTACATAACAGTCAGCTTCGTGGTTAAAAAAAAAAATGCCGGGAACACCAAGACGGCTCAAAAATATATAATAGGACCAAAAGAAAAGGGGGATGGCCAGCAAGGGGGAGAAAAATGAAGACTGCAAAGGCTTTTTTAAAGAACATGATGAATCTTTCCGTGAAGGGGCAGGAACTCCATCTCGCAGGCTCACTGCTGCCAGCTCAGGCATGTGGGAAGCAACTCACCAGACAAAAGAGCAGACAAAAATATGGATGTGGGCGCTCTGGGGCCTGCCAAGCGGGGGATTAGGAAACAACAGAAAACACATGGGTTGTGGAGAGAAGCGCTGCCTTCCGAGGGAAGCTCGGACGGAGGGAAGGCCAAAAGGAAGGCATTGGCCAGGGCCAGCGGCTCTAGACCTGGCAGCTGCTGTTCTCCCACTTTCCTAGTTCTGAGGCCTTCCTTACCATCCTGGTAAACCTTTTCCTTGGGAGGAAAGGAAATCACAGATTCATCTCCCCAAAACTTCAAGAGTCATGCTCTCTACCATAGAAACGTGGTTTCCAAACTCGCCCCAGGTTGGAAGCTCATGATGTTAGTATGGGCAGAAGGGCCTTTTGAATCTGGCAAAAAGGGTCTTGCCCTGGCCCCACACCTTCAAGGCCCCCTCTGGCGCTCCTCTGGCTTTGTCCCTTTCTTCCAAAAGAGACAGAAATCCAAGGAGTCCCTGGGACCAAGAGGATGTGTTCATTAGGACCTTACGCCCTCTGCCTTCTAGACCCCACTCTGGGAAACTGGACCCCCCAGTGTTTCCAGGATGTGTGGGGGCCTCTTCCTGTCTATTCCTTGGGAGACTGAAGATCAACTAGGGGATAGCTGTGTGCACAACGGTGGGGATAATGCATGGAAAAGCAGGCTGGAATGTCACAAGAAAGCAAGGTTCCTTGCAATGCAGGAAACCAGCAGAGGAATAGAAGAAGGCAAGTGAGCAGGGGCAGGAGCCAGCTCTCCCACAACACCACATTCTGGTGTGGAGCATCCAGGAGCGTGAGAAATCGCAGTTCAGTCCTCATACTGAAGGGCATTAGGAAGATGTATTTGTCAATGTTGGAGGGTGGAACACATTTTAAATCACATTTTGTTAGTGGGATGGGTAATTTTTAAGTACCCAGGCATAGCTTATGCAGGTCTCCACTTGTACTCATGCTACAGGTGCCACAATGTCAGGGGTTGGCCTGGATGTGAAACTTGTGGTTCTGCTTTGCTCAGCGCCCCTCATCCTGGTAGGAGGAGGAAAGGCAGCTGGAGGTGTCAAACCCTTCCCACTGTGAAATCAGACACTAGAAGATATTTTTGCAAACTGTAAAAAAAACCCAAAAAACCCACTGGGCCCTTTGCTGGGGTGCAATAGGACCATCAAGGTCACCCTCTGTTGCACACGAGACATAGTGGCGGCACAGTCATGACTCTGCTGCTGACATGTGCTGTCTCGTCCACCAACTTTAGCTGAAGGCCCAGGTTCCCGCAAAGGAACCCCTCACCCATCACCCGCCCTACCTTCCCTGGAGCTGGCCCACGCAGCTGAAGCAAAAAGCAACCTCTTGTCTCAGCCTCAGACCCTAGCAAGAAAAATCAATAGCAATCTGGCTCCTGGACAGCCTGTGTCACTCTGGAGAAGCCAGTCTTATTTGGCATCCCCAGATGAAGCCAGGGCGCCAGGGCCTTCACACAGAAAGAAGCCCAAATCCTCTTCCTGGGATGATCCAGGAGCACGGCCTGATTTACAATTTCAGGGATCTGCTCTGGCCTCAGGTGCCCCAGCCAGACCGTCTCCAACCTGAGGGCTGACTGAGCCCTGTGTTCAGCTGTGAGGAGGCATGGGGCCCCCGGCTGGAGCCCCAGGCCTGTCTGGGGGTGCCTGGGAAAAGGACAGGGAAGGCCTTGGAAAGTCTGTTTGCATGTGGCCTCAGAGAGCCTCTGGGACAGGATTCATCCTGAGGGAACATGTAGCCTTAAGCTTGGCCCAGTAACAAAGCTTTGATTGTTAAGGAGGCACCTCTCCCACCAGTCTGTTCTCAGGTTCTATACTCCAGCGTGGCTCCCCACGGACCAGGGTAGGAAGGAGGAGGCGGAAAGACTGTAAGAAAAGAAAACCCACAATGTTTTATTAAAATTCTGTAGGGCCTTTCTCAGGGAGAATCATTTTTAAGCTCCTTTCCCATACCTATATCCCTAGGAAGACACAAATTAATAATAACAACATTTAGTTAGTGCTCATGCCAGGAACCAAGCTAAGAATTTAGCTCCATTTAACTTTACTACTACAATCTTACAAGTAGGAACTTTTTGTTTTATCAACTACATTTTATGGATAAGAAAGCCCAGACACAAAGAGTGTCACCCAGATAGTGAAAAGGTCAAGCCAGGGCTTGAACTTTGGCCTTCTGACGGCAGCCTCTGGCTTGTTACCATCTGGTTTGCAATAAAGTGGGATTATAGCGCAGTAGAAGACCAGGACATGACTGTAATTCTTATCTTCCATTTTTTCCATGTACCCAGCATGCAAGAAAATATCAGATTTGGTACCAGCAAGTAGTGGGAGAAATTAAATGGAGCAGAGCTCACCAGTTTCTCAGGTTCCAAGCCTGTTGAATAGCATCCCCCAAAATGTACGTCCACTGGGAACCTCAGTGACCTTATTTGGAAATAGCATCTTCACAGATTTTATTAGTTAAGGTCATTACTGGTTTACGCGGAGTGCCCTTATTAGAGAAGGGGAGGTGACACAGAGGTACACACAGAAGCAAAGGCTACATGAGGACAGAGGCAGGGATCAGAACAATGCAGCTGTAAGCCGGGAGCCCCAAGGATTACAGGAAACCCCAGAAGCTAGGCGTCATCACAGAGGAGCCTCCTGGGGGCCTTCAAAGGAGCGCAGTCCTGCCAATATCTCTACTCCAGACATCTACCTCTAGAATTGTGAAAGAACAAATTTCTGATGTTTTAAACCACTCAGTTTATGGTAATTTGTTATACCCACTCTAAAAAAATAAACCCCCAAACAAATTAATACACAAGTTTAAAAAAAGAACGGTGTTCCTTGTGGTTTAGTTGCGTTCCCAGAGTTGTCTGCATACTTTGCTCTTTTGTGACTTTGCTTCCTATTGGCCATTATTCCTCGGGTGCAGCTCTCTCTTTAATTGGTAGATAGCCATCATGTTTTGACTGCCCAAGATCCATTTTCGATTGTATGCAGACTTATTTTCGGGGAATTATCTCTCTCTTTTTTTTTTAGAGACAGTCTCCTTCGTCACCCTCGGTAGAATGATGTGGCATCGCAGCTCACAGTAACCTCCAGGTCTTGGGCTTAGGCGATTCTCTTGCCTCAGTCTCCCAAGTAGCTGGGACTACAGGCACCCGCCACAATGCCTGGCTATTTTTTTTGTTGCAGTTTGGCCGGGGCCAGGTACAAACCTGCCACCCTTGGTATATGGGGCCAGCGCCCTACTCACTGAGCTACAGGCGCTGCCTGGAATTATCTCTTTTTTGATGCATGTGATCTACAGAGAAATTCCTGATGACCACCTCCTACTATAGAAATTAAAAGGACAGGCCATTCCTCTGCCTCCTCTAATGTGGCCAGGGAGCAGGGTTCACGTAAACTCAGTCACTTGGATTTCCTTTCCTGGACCACTGTATAATGAAGGATCAAGACTGAAGCTATTCACTGCAGGGTAGCACAAACAGAAAGGTTCCTGCCACAGCTTCCAAATTCTGATTTTGTTACTTACCAGTTATACAGTATTGAGTCTGCTCCTGAATTTTGCTGAGCTTCAATTTTCTCATCTATAAAATGGGAACAATAATATCACCTTGCTGCGCTATATGGTTGTAAAGATTAAACAATATCAGCCTGAGCAAGATCAAGACCCTGTCTCTAAAAATAGCTGGGTGTTGTGCCAGGTGCCTATAGTCCCAGCTACTTGGGAGGCTGATGCGATAGAGTTCAAGGTTGCTGGGAGCTAAAGTGCCATGGCACTCTAACAAGGGTGGCAAAGCCAGACTCTGTCTCAAAAAAAAAAAAAAGATTAAACAATACAACACATATGAAGTATTACCAGAGTGCCTGACATATAGAAAGGCCCCAATAGCTCCTAGCTGTTGCTGCTGTCCTTTTTCTTATTATTGCTAATCTTATTATTTATTCTAAAGGTAAACTGTAGAAGATTAAGAGTGGTATTTATGATTTATTTTTTGTAAACCTTAAAATAGAGTCTATTAAGTACAAGGTGCTATGATGGATTGTTTTGAAGGCGCTTTTATTGTCATGTAATTCCTCAGAATCGGTGATGATATGATCATTTCACACATGTCAGGACATAGTATTTAAAAATACTGGCCACAGCCCTACTGGCTCTTAGTTGCCGGATCTAAATTGTTTCTTTCTATTAGGATTTTATCTGGACATTAATCCCTAGAGCAGATGGGAAGGGAAAGTATGGCCTTTTTCCCCATAGGTGCAGTTCAGTGTTAAGAGGAGAATGAAGACCTCTAATCAATTCCCATCTGGGAGGCTACGAGGGCACTTGAGATGCAATGGAAAGGTCAGTAAGGACACGTCAGAGAAACATATGGGGTCCCATTATCTTTTCTCTTAAAAATACAAAAATCTGGCAAATTCTCAATTTGTTTCTGAAAAAAATTCTCTAAGAAAACAGAATATAGCAAGAGATAAGTGGATGTTTTAATCAATCACGTGGACCCAGTGAATTTGGAGATTGTTTTTCTTTACTAATATTCCTGACTCTAATGGTCCATTTGTAAAAAATAACCAGAGGTGTAAGTAAGCAGATAAAATACACTTCTTAGATTTCTAAAGTCCAGCATTTCTCAATATGTTCTTTGCATAAGTAACTCAGAAAAAAAAAAAAAAAAATGCTTCCTGAAAACAGGGTTCTAGGAAGAAATAAGTATGAGGACATTGAATACTATTGTCAAGGACAATTTATTGTTGTCTCTGCAGGTTAATTTCCCCCTCTTCCATTTTTCTCTGGGGACTCACCCACCCCTGCTCTTTGACCCCAGAGTCTAGCCAGAGTGTCATCCCTATTTCTAAAGTTAGAGCTTGTGGTCAAGACCTCAGCCAATTAGCCAGGTATAATTCACTTATAGTTCACTTGTTGCTGTGGTTGGTTCAGATGTGAACAAGTGACACAATCAGAACCAATGAGACACAATGACACTTACACAAGGACTGCTGGGGAAAACCTCTTTTCCATTGGTTTACATGGTGAGATGTGATACTGGAGCTGTGGCAGCCATCTTGTAGTTATTAGGGGAGAACCCATCTGATCATGGAACTAGCAAGAAAAAAATAAAACCAACAAAAAAAAAGAACAAACGTGGCATCAGTGAAAAACGAACCTCTCAGATTCCCTGCCTTGGAGAGGATAATTGGTCCCAGCAGCTGCTCTCCACATCTGAATCTGCCACCACATTGTGACCAAGACCACTCTTCCCATACCTGCTCCCAGACAGTGACCACAACAGAGACACCAATGTCCTGTTCTACAGGGGACACTCACAGACACACCTAAGCATGGGAAGGCCAAAGAATACAGTGTTTATCCTGGGCAGCATGTGCCCAAGCTGAAAACCATGAGCTTTTGTACACAAGAAAAAAAGGGCAAAGGGATACTGTGGATAACTAGGAATCTCTGCCATTGAGCTTTCAGAGTACTTTTCTGGACATTATCATAGAAGGTTCCTCCCTCTGGCTCCCCCCTCTGCCTTCATCTAATCACTCTGTGCAATCTTTTTTACAATGCACTTACTCCCTACTCTACGGCCTACCACCCAAGTATAAACTTGGTTATCTCTCTCCTACTGTTGTAAAAATTGTCTCTTGCCTCTTTTCTCTTTGTGGCAAATTCACTCTGCTTAAGCCACCACATAAAGCTTCTTAAACATTGTGTTGTACATGTATCCTCCTGGTTCTTCCCATTTAAGCCCACTGCCTACAGGAGAAAGGATAACCTCTTTGGTCTTCCTCCCTGGAGGCTCCTAATCTGGCCTCTTTGCAAGCACTTGAAGTTCGTCCTCACCAAGACCTGGCAAACTGGGGTTGTTTCTCTGTACCAAGATGCAGCTCCTCACCAGTTTCTCCTTTCATGTCTTACTGTGGTTCATCCCAGGTCTTTTCTTCTTCGTGGCGTTCTTCTGGACTGTTGGTGTTTTGCAGACAAAGAACTCAGCTGGGCATGGTGGCCTAGCAAGAGTGAGACCAAGTCTTTACTAAAAATAGAAGAAAAAAAAGAGAAACCAGATATTCAAACTACCTCAAGTCCAGGGGTGGCGAACAAGTTCGACTACACACTCAGAGATCGCTCCTCAGAGGTCCCTCCTCAGAAGCAGCATAACAAAATCCAAACTTGGCAAAGAGCCACAGTATACAAAATAATGATAAGAGGCAAAGAGCCGAAATTCATTTTGGC
>CAUYPK010156328.1:0-21356 GCA_963574355.1 Loris lydekkerianus
AACTTAGTAAATGTAGAATATAAATGTCTTAACACAATAACTAAGAAAATGTCAGGAAGGCTATGTTAACCAGTGGGATGAAAATGTGTCAAACGGTCTATGAAACTAGTGTATGGTGCCCCATGATCACATTAATGTACATAGCTATGAGTTAATAAAAATAAATAAATAAATAAAATAAAGTTACGGTGATGGTTGCACCAAAAAAAAAAAAAAAGAATATCCCCCTTCTGCTTCTATTCCTAATTAACTTTATAAGACCACAAAACTTTAACTAGATTATTTGCCAATATTAAGCACATTTTAAAGATATGATTAATAATATTGATTTATGTTCTTAAATAGTTCTCCTAACAGGCTCACATTGAAATAAAAATATTTGAGATTTCCATTAAATAAGAGATGAAAAGGAAGAGTAGGAAATATGTATACAATAATACAGGACTCAAGTTGATAATTACTAAATTTTGGTGAGGGGTTAGTTATCAAGAGGGATGGGTATCATTTTATTAGTATAATTTTGTGCCTGGTCAAAAACTTCCACAATAATTTTTCTGGTTCTCTCTCTATCACAACAAAGTTTATCTACAACATCTGGTATAGCACAGATCATAAGACATTTAATTGTCACGTGGGAAAAAATGTATTCAAAAGACAGCAAGGTTCTGGGGAACTAAACGGCTATAGCCTACCCTAAGGGATGCCCTGAAAAGTGCCACCAACTACTCCCCCTGGGGTGTTAAATGGAGCATGGGCTCTCAAGCTCCCCAGGTTATCCCACACACAATTTTCAATAAGTTATATGATCCTATAGCTGAATTCAAAGATGGTGCATCTGAGTCACAATACCTGACTTGCTCTTTGGCTCTCTTTAAGGACAAGATTTCTTCTTTCAGCTATTGTTGCTTCAAAATCTTGTAGCACAGGTGCCAATGCAGGGTTAGCACCACCTGCCCACTTGAGTCGCTGCTCAATACTTGCTTCAAGGGCTGCTAGTTTCTCCTATAAAAGTCAGCAGAATCTTGGTTAATGTTTATGACATCTACTTCCTATGTCTCAAGTACTTTATAAAATTTTATAGAAGTTATAATGTAACTTTTCTGGAGTTTAGTTCTTTTAAGATTAAAATAAGATTTCTTTGAAGTGTATTAGTCATAGAAAAGACATGCTCCTTATTTATAAGAATGAAAAAATGAACTCTTGCCCTTTCTTTGTAATTTTACAACTATTCCAGAAGTAATGACATTTAATTTTACCCTACTATTAATCTAGTCAGCAATAACAGTTGGGAAAAATATTCTGCTGTCTTAGACACCACGAAATCCCATTCTCTACACAAAAGAAGGAATGACCATGCTTCTTATATATTAATAATGAAGCAGAGCGGCGCCTGTGGCTCAGTGAGTAGGGCACTGGCTCCATATACCAAGGGTGGCGGGTTCAAACCCGGCCCCAGCCAAACTGTAACAAAAAAACAGCTGGGTGCTGTGGCGGGCGCTTGTAGTCCCAGCTACTGGGAAGCTAAGGCAAGAGAATCACCTAGGCCCAGGAGTTGGAGGTTGCTGTGAGCTGTGATGCCACAGCACTCTATGAAGGGCGAAAGAGTGAAACTCTGTTTCTCAAAAAAAAAAAAAAAAAAAAAAAAAACTATAATAATAATAACAATGAACCAGATAACTGCTTAAATGCATTTCAGAAAACAAATTAAGCATACAAATTTTTTTTCAATCACCAGGCTTCCCTTAATACATATATTAACACATAATGTAATGATCAAACTCATTAAAAACCTGAAATACCCTGTTTCCCCGAAAATAAGACAGTGTCTTATATTAATTTTTGCTCCCAAAGATGCGCTAGGTCTTATTTTCAGGGGATGTCTTATTTTTCCATGAAGAAGAAAATGGTACACATTTATTGTTTGGCGTGTCCCGTCTACTCTGATCCTCCTGTTCTTCTACACGCATCTGTGAAAGTCTCTGCCTCTCTCCCGCCTCCCCCAGCCCCACCTCCACTCCACCACCACACAGCAGTGTCATCAGGACTCCGCGCAATTTCACTGGTTGCTAGATGCCAGTCGGGGCGGCCCTAGCAACCAGTTTACGGTAAATTAATTTTCATTCCGAGACAGAGCCTGGGGGGCCTTATTTTTGGGGGATGCCTTATATTTCACCCAGAAGGAAACCTGTAAGTAGGTCTTATTTTCGGAGGATGTCTTATTTTCAGGGAAACACGGTAGGTTTGACGCCTGTAGCTCAGTGAGTAGGGCACCGGCCACATACACAGAGGCCACATACACACCGGCCACATACACAGAGGCTGGCGGGTTCAAGCCTGGCCCTGGCCCGCTAAACAACAATTACAACTGCAACCAAAAATTAGCTGGGCATTGTGGCAGGCGCCTATAGTCCCAGCTACTTGGGAGGCTGATGCAAGAGAATCGCTTACACCCAAGAGTTTGAGGTTGCTGTGAGCTGTGATGCCACGCAGTCTACCGAGGGTGACAAAATGAGACTCTGTCTCAAAAAACAAAAAAAACAAAAAAAACTGAAATAATTAGTATTTTTCTATTCCTAGTTCAAAATATAACTTTCACTATAAGATTTAGTTACATTGGTGGGTAAAAAATAAAAAACAAATGACAGAAGATTATGCTCCTCTGGCTTAAAAGCTAAGGACAAACATAAAGATATACAAAGCACTAACAATCACACTGTAAGTTATTTCTAAAGGTGAGATATGCTGGAAGGAAGAACTGACAAAACACACCTGAACTGTTGCAATGGAAGTTTCAATTTGGCTCAGAGTGTGTAGTTTCTTTTTCATGCTGGTTAGGATAGCAGACCGAGGGGGAGGCGTTACTGACATGGCTTGTGGTCTGCTAATAAGCAGATCTTCATGTTGCCACTGTTCAAAGAAAAAGAAATGTAATAAAATCAGCAGCAAAAAATCTTTAGATGAATATGGAAAAGAGGTGCAAGTCAGGACTAGGGGAAGAAAAAAAACCCAGCCGCAGCAAATGGGGAGGTGAGCTGCAGGTGAGCAGGAAGGAGTAACAGAAGAAACTCTATATAAAGAATCACATCCAGACTGACCAATTTTTTCATCAGTAACACACAACATTTAACTAGTCATTCTCAAGATGATCAGTAATGTATATAAAAGTCTAGTACACAATCCCTTAAAGACAATCCCTAGTTAAGAGGATAAAGCAGACGTGGGCAGGCAGCTGAGCTGTCCAGCACGAAGGCTGAGCAGGAGACTAAAAATAGCAACAGCAGTCACAAAAAAACAAACTCTCCAAACACAGAACCTGAAAGTGACAAAAAGACGCAGGCAAGTGTTGAGAAGATCAAGCCAGCTTGTATGCTGTAAAGGTGACCCCAGAAGTTCCAAGGGACATTTGGGCTATAATCCAAAAATTATACATTTGTTTAGTGCTTAAAATGTGTTCAGATAGAAAAAAACTGAAAGTGAATGAATTTTTAAGGGAATGAAATGAAAAACCTACAACACTTGTCATCATCGAACATTTTTAGAAACAATAAAATATACTCATTCCCGAATGTGCTATAAATAGGACTATTAATATATAACGAATGCAATTTTAGAAGTCTGATTAAATTACTTTCTTAGCGGCGAATTATGAAACTGAGCTGAAACCAACAAATCACTATTGAAAAGCAGCTTCAATATAAATAACACAAAGTAACTACTGTTTGTACCTAAGCAAATTCCAGAAAATGCTGTTCCCTAATTATTCCATGCATTACAACTTCATTGACACTACTAACAATAGTGAAGCCTACAAAGAAAAAAGAAATAAGACAAATAGCTATAATGATATCTACTGTGCTTCTCCTCTTACATAGATAATCATACTCAATCCTCACAGATATCATCTTACGAGGGAGCTACAAGGCAGGTATTGTTTCCATTCTACAGTTTAAAAAAAGGAAATTATAGCTCGAGAAGGTAAGTACAAGTTTATACACCTCAGTCTAATTTGAATCCAAATCCATCTTATCTCCAAAGCCTATACCACCATACTGCCCATTTTATAAATAATCAAGGACAAAAACAAGCTTCTAAAAAAGTTCCCAAAATGAAGGCAGATTTATGGCCAAAGCTGTTTATCACATCAGGAAAACAGAAATTTCTTTAGGAGAACTTTAATTTTACATTAAAAAATACAATAATACATATCTCCATAACAATTTCAATCACTGAGAATTGTATTTATTGACTGGATCTGGTGACTTATGTCTATAATCCTAGTGCTTTGGGAAGCTGAAGCCATAGGATCACTTGAGACCAGGAGTTCAAGACCAACCCATATAAGAGACCTCATCTCTACAAAAAAACAGGAAAATGAGCTATGTGTGGTGGTGGTAGCGGTGCCTATAGTCCCAGCTACTGAGGAGGCTGAGGCAGGAGGATCACTTGAGCTGAGGAGTTTGAGGCTGCAGTGAGCCGTGTATGTTAAGACCACTGCACTCCAGCTGGGGCCACAGAGTGAGACTCTATTTCAAAAAACAAAAAAAATTATTCATAAATTTTATTTGTAAATACTTAATAACACAGATAATGCTTATCATACAGTCCTGATGGAAACAAATTCAAAGAACAAAGTGTAAACATGAAATCTCTCAAATATATAAAAGAGAAATGAGGCACTCTGGGAGGCCAAGGCAGGTATATCACCTGAGCTCAGGAGTTCAAAACCAGCCTGAGCAAGACAAGACTGGACTCTAAAAATAGCCAGATGCTGTGGTGTCCACCACAGCTAGTTGGGAGGCTAAGGCAAGAGGACTGCTTGTGCCCAAGAGTTTGAGGCTGCTATGAGCTACGACACCATGGTACTCTATCAAGGGTGACAAAATGAGACTCTGCAAATAAATAAATAAATAAATAAATAAATAAATAAATAAGAAATAAGGAGCACTGGGGAAAAAAATACCAAAATGTTAAACGTGTACTGGGTTGCCAGGGTTCAGGTAGTTTCAAAATCTTTGTACTGTCTTATATTACTTCCCCCAGTTTTTCAAGTTTCCTACATTGAGGAAAAACACTTTACAAAGAGAAATCCTTACCTGAAACATGGCAATATGCAACTGAACCCGCTGCAGGCTTGTCTTACAAGAAGAAATGCTGGTTTCCAGCCTTCGCACTAAGTCGTGCTTCTTCCAGGCGGTGTCATAAGAACTCGCTAATACCGTTGCCCTGTTCATGACCAACTGAGAGAACTTCCCAACCTGGATGTTGTGCTCCACCGCTTTCTTACACAGATCATCAACAGAAACTTTGCTTTCAGCACCAAAGTCCTTTGCCTCCACTTGAGCAATGATGTCTACACCCAGAGCACTGATAAAACTGCACAGTGTAAGTCCAAGGGCTTGGTTTGGTAGTCCTATCAAGAGCTGCCTCACAAAATCAGCTGTGAATGCCTTGATAGGTTTGGCCATTTGGTCTTCACTGAAACAAGAGTTTCTAAAAAGGGTTTTCACATTGACAATCTGTACAGGCCCATTCACAGAATTCTGATCTTCAAGTGAACTTGATCCTAGAAAGAGAAAATTTCCTTAAAGCATTTCATACAAAAATAATGTACTGCTTAAAGTACTCGAGATTTTATGAGTGTGTAACTAAATTAAGCCTACTTTACCCTGCCCCCTTCTATAATACTACATAAACAAACCCATCATGCTTAAAGGTAGACTATTATTACCTGACAATGTTTTAGAAAAGGTACCACAGAGCCTGAAGAACTCCTTAATTGTCTGTAGTCTTTTTAGAAAGAAAATCTCTTCTAGCACCTGTCGGTGGTTATCATCATCAAAAAAATTAACTTGGGTACTCCTGGCTTCCCTTATGATGTCAATCTTTCGCCAAGTTATAGGAATTTCCATTTTGTTTAACTACGCAAATGAAAGAAAAACAATTTCATTTCTCTATTTTCTACACACTGCACAACTCCTTTATTTCACTGCTTTATTCTTAAAATGAAGTCAATATTTACCTTTTCAACTAATAAGCCAAAAGCAGTTTCAACTTGGGCAAACATGCCATCAAATGCTACCAAAAGCATCTGGCCAGCTGACATTTTCGGTGTTTCATCAACTGAACCGTTTCTTGGTTGAATTAATTCACCATATTGAGAATGTAGTACCCTATGGGAAAACAAAAGGGAGTTAACCCTCACTATCGAGTAATATCGAGTAGGCAAAGTTTAGAAAATGCCAAAGTCTAAACTTTTGGCATTAAGGGAGTAATGTTATGATGAAATGGTATTCAATGTCAATCAAAAGTCTAACTTAATAGTTAAATTTTAGTATTAGTAACTGTTCGTGTGATTAAGTTTAATGCAAACTTGAGTTATGACAATTTAAAAAATTACGTTAAATATTAGTCTCACTTTACACACAGAATATGAAGCAAGATGAATCGCATTTTGAAAATGTCAGGAATCACAAAATAGCAAAGCTGGTAGGCCCGCAAATTGTAAGGTATGTTCACAGTACTGCCATATGGCAGAACCAGCTATAAGCAGTGAACTGAAATAGATGTTTTTGTTATACTCAGTTTGGGTTTACACACATTTTGAAATTCACTCCTCACATTAAAACTTATATAGCACTTAGGTAATCGGACACTATGTCTAAACATTTTATATCAAAAGCCAAAATACAATTCCCAGTACTTATAATTACTATGAGTAAAACTAAAATTAACTGGAATTTCAACTTCATCTCACACATACACACACAGAAATCATTCCAAATGTCTGGAACTATTAAGAGTTTTTAAGAGAATTAAAAATGTTAATTTTTAAATTAACATTACTACAGAAATGTCTAATGAAAAAAGAGCTGGAATGATGGTACGAATTTTCTTTGAGATTATAAATAAAGAGCTTCTTTGAAACAAGGCACAGATGGGCTGCAAAGAATCAGGCACCAGGCTTGTCCCTCAAAGCACACAGTAAATATTCTTTCCTATGAGGACAAAAGGAACCTGAATAAGATACTAAAAGAAGAAAAAATGAGGTCTGATATTTAGTGTGAAAGAAAGGTATTTAGATCTAACATTTAACTTGGTAAGTATTGCTAAAAATTATAGGACAAAGCTGTTAATGTGATTAACTTAAATCACTATTTAGCTTATTTTGTTTATGCTAATAATAATTATACTGTTTCCTGTTACATGAATGTAACAAATACAAAGAAACATAAGAAAATAGGAAATTTCTGAATACAGGATAATTAACATTAAGGAATCACTTACCCAGAGCCAAAGCATTCTATGATAGACACACTCTTATTTGACAATGTGTTACTTTTTTGCATTATTATTATTGCTTAATATTTCATTGCAGCAATCCTCTGATTTCTTTTCTGAATGTATTTATTTTCATCCATTCTTTATGAGGCTTTTGTTTCTAGTCCTTATCTTAAACATTGCTATTGTTATTAAATTTTAAGCCTTTTTAATTTTGTGAGGGCAAAAAGTGGAAACCAAATAAACACAAGTATATGTATAGAGAAAATTAAAAGAAAAAAGGAATCACTTACTGCTACCATTTTTGATGAAATAATAACACTGCAGTCAAGACACTATATATTCAATAAAATATATTTGCTTTAAAACAACCATGGAGGGCGGCGCCCGTGGCTCAGTGAGTAGAGCGTCGGCCCCATATACCGCGGGTGGCAGATTCGAACCTACGCCCCACCAAACTGCAACAACAACACCAACAACAAAAATAGCCAGGCGTTGTGGTGGGCGCCTGTGGTCCCAGCTAACTCAGGAGGCTGAGGCAAGAGAATCGCCTAAGCCCAAGAGCTGGAGGTTGCTGTGAGCTGTGATACCAAAGCACTCTACCGAGGGTGACAAAGTAAGACTCTGTCTCTAAAATAAATAAATAAATAAATAAATAAAACAACCACGGCAGTACAATTTAAGGTAGGTTGATCGGGTGCAGACAATTGCTAAAGTTACTAAAATCAAGGTTTATTACTATTTTACTTTCTTAGATACTAACCTTTCTGTACTTTTTTCTTTTACGTCTTCTATGACTCTAGTTATTTCAAAATTAAAAAAAAAAAAAAAAAAAAAAAACTTTTTAAAATATAAATGTATGACGTATCGGCACCTTTAGATCAGCGGCTAGGGCGCCAGGCACATACACCGGACCTGGCAGGTTCAAATCCAGCCCGAGCCTGCCAAACAATGACAACTGCAACCACAAAATAGCCGGGCATTGTGGTGGGTGCCTGTATTCCCAGCTACTTGGGAGGCTGAGGCAAAAGACTCACTTAAGCCCAAGAGTTTGAGATTGCTGTGAGCTGTGACACCACAGTGTTCTACCAAGGGCAACAAAGTGAGACTCTGTCTCAAAAAATAAAAAAAAATAAAAATAAAAAATAAAGATACATATATGAGTATTCATGAGTAATCATATCTGCTCTAAAAACTAAAAGTAAACTTATAGTAAAGTAAGGGCTGAGAACTCCTTTATCTGGCTGCCCCATCTCTTTCACAAGGAAATAGGGCATAGCTAGTCTTCACTTGCCTGGCAACATCAATGTAATGAGCGTGTGTTTCTTCTTCGAGTCCCATAGCTGCATTTCTTAAATAGGCTTGAAGAGATTCAACTAGAGTCTGCAGGGGAATGCCATCAGTTGTCTGCTCAATAAGATTGTCCAATTCATGAAGCATACTTTCCAATGTGTATTCCCCCTTCATTAAACATCTAAGTGCTTCTGGAAATATGATTTGCCGGAAATTTGAATTCAATTCCTGTAAGTATGTGAGAAAAATATTTAATGTTTTCCGAATTTAACTGAGTTACACATCTGGAGACTTAAAGCCTTATATTAAGAACAAACTTATACAATTATAACCAAGTTATTATGGCAGCATCCAAAGGGGAAAGTCAAATCACTCTTCTAGACTAACGACATGAGGAAGACAATACTCAGTATCTAAAATAAGCTCACTTTCGGATGAATGAGAAGTATTTACCTGAAGTGAAGTGTATACTCCATTGGCTAAGTGAACTGCCTCAGATGCTTCCACAGGGTTGGGGATGTCTAAGTCCTGTGGCACCAGGTGGCACTGCTTCAGTAACTGAACCAAGCAAGTAACGTTTCCACTCATACTGCATAGCTCCTCTAAGAACCAGGCTCCATCTCGAGAAGTCAGATCAACCAGCTGCTCTCCAGCACTTGAAGCCGCACCTTCCATCATCAGGTTACGCCTAAATTAGATAAGCATTTCTACAGTGAAACTTAGTTTAACATGCACATAAAAAAGGATACTTCAAAATCTGAAAAGAAATCAAGCAAAGGAAAGTAAAATAGTATCTTAAGTCTGGGATTAAAAATAAGAAACGTAAAACACCAGTGTTTGTAGGATGATAAAACTGGTTCAATCTGAGTTTAGCTAACTCACCTTGTCAGGGTACAAAGGGCAGAAATAATAACACTTGCTAGACTCAAAGACCCTTCTTCTCCATTCTCATGAAGGAAAACTTTAATGCAACGCTCAATTTCTTTCAGCTGATCTTCACAAACAGGTACAGTGACTGCTTCTTGTTTCAAGCGTTCCACTTGTCGAATAAGTCTGCTGTTTATGTCGGCTGCATACCGCTGCAGGGTCATTTCTGTGGCAGTGATGAACTGACATACTGTTGGGGGTGGTTGGGGAGCATACTGCATTTCATATCTATAAAAGAGAGAGGTACTTGTTGACTACCTAACCACCTCCCTGCTTGTAAATAATGTTCATACTTTACAAAATACAAAAAGAATATTGTATTTGATCCTCAGACAAACCTTGAACAGTAAGGAACCATTATTTCCATCATACAGATTAAAAAGTGTCATGAGCTTAAGTAATTTCCTAAGGTAACTAGTTGGTAAATGCTAAGTCAATGTTTGAGACTAGCTCTCTTTAAACAAATCCCCCCACTCTTACACTAGGATATACTTTAATTAGGGAAAGAAAACATAGTTTTTGTAAGAGAAACCTGACCTTAAATCCTCTTAAAAGCAAAACCAAAGTGACTCTATTTTAATTTCATCCATAACTTTTCACAAAAACAAAATACAAATGTAACTAAAAATTGAACAAAATGTTGCTTCCACTTTCGATGAGAAATAAAGAAAATTAGGCAGTCCCGGTGGCCCACGCCTGCAATCCTAGACATTGAGCCAGCCTCAGGCAGTAGGAATGCTTGAGACCAGGAGTTTGAGACCAGCCTAAGCAATATAGTGAGACTCTATCTCTACAAAAAATATAAAAATTAGCCGAGCACAGTGCTGCGCTTGCCAGTATTCCTAGCTAAGGGGAAGGATGAGGCAGGAGGATCGCTTGAGCTCATGTATTTGGGCTATAGTGAGCTACAATGATGCCACTGCACTCTAACTTGGGCAACACAGTGAGACCTCGTCCAACCCCTCCCCCCCCACTCCCCAAAAAATAGAGGAAAAAGAAAAAGTGCTATCAACTTACTTCCTATAGAGTTCCTGACAGCGCTCTACTGTAGTGTTACAGATGAGCTCTTCCATCCAGGTCTTCCACTGTTCAATTCGATGTTTCTGAAATATGGCCTTCGGATACTGCAGAGCTACAGTTGCATAGTGATGGAGCTGTTCCAGACAGCCACGGAGCACAGAGCGCCTCTGCTGCAGGAGAGCGCCAACCTCCCCCTCCAGCTGCTCACACTGGCTAATCAAGTGAGCCTGGCCAGCATTCTGCAGAAAGGCTGTCGCTGGCACATAACTTGGGGGCCCTTTTGGTAAAAGACAGTATTAATCACAGTTAAACCATTTTAAGTCAGTAGGAACTGAAAGGGAGCACAAAGCAGACCCCACATAAAAGCACACAACTACGAAACTCATATGCTCAGATACATATATTTAAAATAAGTCAACCCATACCAAGGTCCATTTGTGTGCTTATCTCCTGAAGTAAGCTTGCAAGCTGTGTTGCTTCTAAATTATTGAATGCAGCCTGATAATGTGTTATCCACTGCTCAAATTCATTCAGCTTCACCTGGATTGCTTCCTGAACCGCTCTTTGCTGAGTCTGTAGTTGGGTGTGTTCAGAATACCTGATGGGAAAACAAACAAAAGATCACTTGCAGTTCTTTCTTCTATTTACTTTTGTAACCTAGATTTTGCTCATACTTAAGGCTCCTGGTAAGGTCCTTTTCAGTCTTCAAGGCTTTGCTCTAATATCCCTTGTTTCTCTGGATTTTCTTGACCTTGTAATCTCAACTATGCTCACAATGTTTAAATAAAACTATCACATCTCAAGGTTTTAGTTCACTAGAGGTTAAAGACAGATGCTTGAGAGGTCTCTGTACTCTCAAGAGCCTAATGCAATGCTTGACACCTTCATATTCAAACTACCCTTTACTGGGCACCTGTTCCATATAAGGTTCATTCACTTAGATCAGCCTATCTAATGTGTAAAAAACTCAGCAAAGTACATGAAATAACTGCCACTGTACAAATGAGTAAGGATTCATATAACTGTACTGAGAAAACTAAAACTTGCATGCACTGATTCTAAGTGTTTAACTATTAACACTCACCTATCTCCCATAATTAGTCACTAAAGATAATAAAACAGAAAATTTAAGTAAACTGTTATTTATAACACTCTAAAAGTATAATCAGGGATCTTTTATCATTTACCTGAGATGCTCCAGTAAGTCTACATTGAAAATGCTTACACAAATGTGAAAATTCTCCTTAAGGGAACATATTTAAAAATACGAATTCATCATAGTTTTATACCTGTGTTGCAAAGTATGAGAAGGATGATCCACTCCTTCAGCTCCTTCCAGAAATTCTATTTCCTCTAGCAGTTTGCCTTGTAGTTTTTCCACATCTGTCAGTTGCTCTTGCAAGCTTAGGTATTCGTCTAAGCTGCTGTCCAGCTTGGGAAGCACAACCAGCATTTCATCCCTATTCTTAAACCAATTCACCTGTAAAAAGGTGTTACAATTAGGATGATTATTACAGGGTCAACTGTGAGACACAATGTCTGTCAAAAGCACATTCTGCACATTTTATTTAAATCTCAACAAAATCCTGAAGGAATGATGGCATCACCTCCACCATAAAAGGTAACTAATATATTCAAATTCACAGACATAAAGTGACAGGCTCAATTCCATAACACCATCTAGTTACCAACGTGCACCCAGATCAAGATTAGAATCACTGGCTACCTGACAGGAAAGGGAGGCTATTCAATTAAAGAACATTTACCATTATCATTAGCAAACACATTTCAACATATTTTAAAATAAAAATTTTTTCAAATCATTAACCCACCTCTCAGGACTATGGAATATAAACCTACGTGTTTGTATGGGAGAACTGCCTAACAAAAAGATGGCATCAAATTACCACACATTCAAGCACCGTGTCAATATTATACATTACAGTCTTATCCAAAAAGAAGTACACAAACAGGTTTACTCAACTTTTTAATGAACATGTTTACTCTATTAACAAAAAGATGATGATGACTTGTTACATCATTGGGCTTCACCTTAATTTCAGCTACTCTGGAAGAAAAGAGGCTGCGGGTGATCTCTCGCTCCATCTCCCTCTTGCTCTGCTTGCTTTCGGCCTGCTGGCCACCACCGCCATAGACAGCGCCAGCAAACCCAGCCTCGCCTCCTGCAGTCCAGTCCACCAGAGGATCGTATACGAAGGCCTCCAACAGTGTCAGCAGAGTCTCTCTGCCACGCCGCATAATGTGTAAAACCTGTTTGTACAAGAGATTTAAGGGTTATCATAAGTTTCTCCATTAACATGTGCTTTTTGTCATTTCACATGAATACTAAAAGAGGCAAAGGCAGAAGACAGCATACCTGCTCACAGGAAAGCCTAAAAACACCTTCTACGCCAGTCACACCCAGTGCTGTTTCAATGTTTTGTGTCATTCGAAAAGGTACTTTCTCAGGAACTCTGAGGCTTTTACCTTTAAAAAAAAAAAAAAAAAGTTCTATTTTTGCCCTTCCACAAAAAACATTTCACCCTCACATGAATATAAAGTCTCCTTTTATCTTACCTTTTTCAAAGCAAACATTGTAATCTATGTGAACAACTTCTCCAGTCGTCATATCTATGAGAACATTATCCAGATGTCTATCTCCAAGGCCAATGATGTATCCAACCATAGACATGACAGCAGTAGATCTTGCATAAGACTAAAGAAAAGGGGGAAGGAGTAGCAAGTTAAACAGGAGATTTCCCTCCAACATGGATGTGATACTTTAATCCTTATTTTAAAATAAATCAACAAATAAAAAACACTCTTCAGGGTGAGGCATACTTATCACCCAAGCTCTGCATGGGGCAGCCACATACATCATTGTCCTTGATAGTTAATCATTACCATAATGCTGGATTAATACTTTTCTTCAGTCTCCCAAGTTTTTCCCACTCTAAATTTTTTTATTCTACTTTCTATTTCATCCACAACCACTTCCCCATCCTGCCCTCAGACACAGTTAGGGCCACACCCCTATAACTATACTATTAGATTCTAATATAGGTCTCAAACTGTCAAGTCTGGAGGAACAGAAGAAGAAAGATAAGGAAGATAAAAAAGATAGATAAGGCAGCAGGCAAAAGAAAGAATAATGTTGATTACAGTCCAACACAAGGCACACACCTGTGTAACTCTCCACCACTCATCAGGCGTTGTGCACGACGACCAGAGCTCCTTAGCCAGAAGGTTTGGGGGCGTGGCCTCCATTAACTCCTCTAACACTGCCTTCATTACATGAAGAGGCCAATCCCGACGGGACACATCCAGGCTAAGTCCAACTGCTTTCAAAGCAGGACCAATTTTACTGTAATACAGTTCACTAGGACGAGGCACCATTCCAGGATTCTGAGGAGTTTGGTAGGAATCTTGGGCCTTCAAATGAAAAGATCAATTTTTTAAATAAATGCAAAGTACTACTTTAAAAACTGATTTTTCCCAATCAGATTTTCTACTTATCCAGCTAAATTTCTTTTAGCAATAGCCAATTTTGCTGGTGTATTTATCTTTCTTATAATATTCTTTCTTCAGATACTACTACTGCGTTGAAAAGATGGTCTGTTGTTAAATTTTCTTAGAGTTTAATTCAAAACTCAACACTCAAATTACATTCTTCTTTATATCATATAATTAAGCTTAAAATTTATAATTCCTAATTTGCCAGTGATTTAAATCATCAGTATAAAATAATGGTAATTCAGAAACACATTATATAAAAATGTAGATAGCCTATCTCCAATTCCTATCTCTAATTTGTACATCAATAATTCCACTGTAGTCTCCTATGCCTATACTTAAAACTCAACTCCTCTCAAACTCTTGCTTTTTCCTAGACCCATCTTAATTAGAAGCATTTTGTTTAGCTGGATACAGTAGCCTAAGGTTGAGGCTGTATAAAATTTATGTGAACATGTGCAGATCTTAGTACTGTTTCCGGCACATATTAAAAGTACATAGCTAAAATGAATTCTAAATTAATCTCCTACTCTAATTTAAAGTATAAAATTCACAGGTACAAAAGAGGATGTCATCATGGTTAACTCTAAACTTAATTTAAAATTGTTCTTATTTACATAGTTTTAAAAACCTGGGTTTCAGAGCTATTATTAATAACATTTGCAGATTTTGAGTTTTTTTATTTTTTTGTTTTGAGACAGAGTCTCAAACTGTTACCTTGGGGTAGAGTGCCATGGCGACAGTTCACAGCAACCTCAAACTCTTGGACTTAAGTGATTCTCTTGCGTCAGCCTCCCAGTTGCTGGGACTACAGGTGCCCACCTCAATGCCCAGCTATTTGTTGTTGTTGTTGCAGTTGTCATTGTTGTTTTAGCTGGCCCAGGCCAGGATTGAACCCACAAGCCTAAGTATATGTGGCCAATGTGCCCTACCCACTGAGCAACAGGCACTGCCCGTGGGGAGTTTGCTGTTGTTGTTGTTGTTTTGAGACAGTCTCATTCTACTGCCCAAAAGTGCCATGGCATCAGCCTTGCTCATGGCACTCAAACTCTTAGATTCAAGTGATCCTCCTGCTTCAGACTCCTGAGTAGCTAAGACTACAGGTGCCCTGCCACAATGCCCGACTAATTTTTTCTATTTTTAGTAGAGATAGGATCTCTCACTCTTGCCCAGGCTGGTCTCAAACTCCTGAGCTCAAGTGATCCTCCCACCTCACTCTCCCATAGTATTGGGATTATAGGCATGAGCCACTACGCCCGGCCACAAAGCTATTATTTATAAATTTAACTCAAAAGACCATGGTAAGCCCAATGAAAGCAATAAGATGTGAAATATCAAATATACACATGCCAGTTCAGCACCTGTGGCTCAAGCGGCTAAGGTGCCAGCTACATACACCTGAGCTGGCAGGTTTGAATCCAGCCTGGGCCTGTCAAACCACAATGATGGCTGCAACCAAAAAATAGCTGGGCATCGTGGCAGGCACCTGTAGTCCCAGCTGCTTGGGAGGCGGGGGCAGGAGAATCGCTTGAGCCTGGGAATTGGAGGTTGCTGTGAGTTGTGATGCCATGGCACTCTACCCAGGGCAATAGCTTGAGGCTCTGTCTTAAAAAAAAAAAAAAAAAAAAAAACAAAACAAAACACATGCCCTCCAATTTGTCTACAGTTAAGATTAACCCAATGCCATCATTTCTGCCTTTTAAAACTTTATATTTATAAAATATACCTCAAAAATATTGTCCTAAGGACCTTAAATCTTTTCCTCCTTTAGCTCCTATAAACATGCAAAAATGCTCAAGTATAGTAATTCTAGAAATATCTCACATAATAAAAGAATGGGCTAATAGATGCATTTATTTTTAAATATAAAAATTTTACTTAAATTTTAATGGACCTTTTGTGCTTGTAACGCAGCTTCCCGTTGTTGCCATCGTTTGTAAAGACCAAATAACGGTGTAGCTCCATCTACCCACTGGATTAATCCTGATCTGGTTCCTAGTGGTGTTACAGAATAGTGTCGAGCGTGGAAACGGGGTGACTCCTGGCGGTTAATTGTAGCAAACATGGTATTCACAATTGATAAGAACTGCATTATTCTCTCATCCAAATGTAAATCCTCTAGTCCTATAAAAACAAAATTAAAGTAGCAAGAGTAGATGACAAAATAGTACTGGGAGCACACCATCTCTTTGTGTTCTTTTTCAACTAGCAATAGCAGTCAAGAACTGACAACCCACAAGGAAGACTAAGAGCATAAGAGAATTCTATTCAGGGACAAGATATTAATAGTAGTTATCAGCTGTACCTCAGTGCTTTGTTTGTACAAGTTCATACACAAGGGGGTTAGGGGCTATGGAAAGTCATTCTGCATAGTATCCAACCACTGCCATTCAAAATCACATAGGATACAGGACACTTTAAGCTAATAATGACATATAGAAATATGCTGGAAATAATCTTCACACACACACACAGCATTAATAAGACTAATACTCTTCTTAAAAATGGAAGAAGTTTTAAATCCTACCTTTGAACAGATAAGGATAGTTCTTTCCATCTGATCCCAGAAAGAGAAGTTTCTTTGGCTTGGTTTTAGTGGGTAAGATTGTGATGGTTCCACCCACACTGTGGATGGTGACAGTGTCTCTGGCTGAGACTTCCCCAGGAAGAGCAATTTCAGTGTTAGTCATGGCAGCCAACCACGGACTGATTTCTTCAAGACGTAAGATGTAACTGGCACGTTTCTGTGCTCTCTGTTGCAAACTCAGCATTATCTATAGTCATAAGATGGGAAAAATGAGTTTATATTATGCCCAAAACATTTCTTTTATATTTAACTTGATTATGATAGTAAATAAAAAAACTCATACAAATATCAGTTCTTTTAATTTGTACATTTAATTCAATGTTAGGTATATGGGCCATTATAAGAAAAGTAGTGGTGTGCTGATATACTGTAGATGATTTCTACCACGTTAAGATACCTTCTTCTTCTCTGAACAAAGCAATCACAGGAAAGAGAAGGAAATCACTGCTGTGATCACCCAATTTGGGGCTTTTAATAGCAAATTACTCTTTGTTGGGCTATATCAGAGCAATGACAAAATGAATTAATTCAGTCCTTCCATGAGAGCAAAAGATACAGCTAGTAGTTGACTATTAGGTAGAAAAACTCATCTTTGGAAGCCACATGCAAACTTATTAACATTAAATTATGAAGAAAAGAAGCTCACCCTATTAGTGTCACACAGGAAGAAAAGAAACTAAGCTGGTTTCCAAGAGCTATAACAAAACTAAGCAAAGACAAAAACATTTCTAACAGAAAAGTATCAATTTAGAGCTCTGACCACTTCAAGCTTTATACCTCTTCTAATGATGACACAAAATGAATTCTATGTACAGTGTGTCCCTAGTTATAGCTAACTCAATAATATGCACCTGAATTAACAAAACTCTGGGCTCTGTTTTCATGTTAAAAATTTTAAAGCAATCTTCCACAGAATTTGTTCATAAAAAGAGGGAAAAAATACAATTGGAAACATCCAAAGTGTCCAATGACAAAAGAATGAATAAACTGTGGTATTTTCACGTAACAGATCACTATTAAGCTACACACAAAAACATGGCTGAATCATTTAAAAACCTAACACCAAGCCAAAAAATATGGCAGTAGTAAAAACTAGATTTTAAAAAGTAGATTAACAATTAATTCAAAACTCAGAAAACTGGTTGTAGGGAAGAGAGAGAATTAGGTAAAGAAAAGTGGGACTTCTAAAGTTCTATTTCTTTAGCTAATTTTAATTTTTTAGCTATAATACAGCTAAAAATGAAGGGAGACATAGCAAGTTGTTTGGTCAGTTTTGAGGCAGTCTCACTCTGTCACCCTGGGTAGAGTGCCATGGCGTCATCACAGCCTCAGAGAAACCTCAAACTCCTGGGTTCAAGGAATCCTCCTACCTCAGCCTCCCAAATAGTTGGGACTATAGGTACACACCATCATGCCAGGCTAATTTTTCTGTTTTTAGTAGAAACAGGGTCTCCCTCTTGTTCAGGCTGGTCTTTAACTCCTAACCTCAAGTGATCCTTCGGCCTCAGCCTCTCAGAGTGGTAGGATTACAGGTGTGAGCAAGTAACTACACCCAGCCTACAGAGGTATTTCAAATATTTTAAATTATTCTTTAAAATATACACAATCATTACAAAAACATTCCTCACTGATTTATTTCATACACACACAGTTTTAAAAGTATTCCTTTTATCTCCTCTTCTGGGTTTCTTCATTTACTGAGAAACAGACAAAGAAGCAAGAAACAGGTCAGACTGGGCTCATGAGCTCAAAGAATACAAGGGAACAGGAGTTCTGGCTAAGCAACACCTAATAAACTTCATTCTTTGTGTTAGTTTTCCTGTCTTATACTTCTAGAGACATCCTTTGAATTTTGCAGTTTGCATTTACTATACTTGACTATACTTTTTGTTCCTACATTTGTTTTTACATATTTCTTTCTTTCTTTCTTTTTTTTGTAGAGACAGAGTCTCACTTCATTGCCCTTGGTAGAGTACTATGCCATCACAGCTCACAGCAACCTCCAGCTCCTAGGCTTAGGCGATTCTCTTGCCTCAGCCTCCCCAGCAGCTGGGACCACAGGCGCCCGCCACAATGCCCGGCTATTTTTTGTTGCAGTTTGGCCGGGGCCGGGTTTGAACCCACCATCCTCGGGTATATGGGGTCAGCGCCCTACTCACTGAGCCACAGGTGATGCCCGTTTTTACATATTCTTTATAACAGCTTTCTCGCTACTAAAGCTCAGCAAGGAAATCAAAAGCAATCAAGGTAAGAAAGAAAGAAGGGATAGGAAAAGCAAGAATGAGCTGGTAATGAAGAAGATTCCCCACCTAATGGTGATGTTGCTATAAAAAATAAAGACCAAAGATAATACAGAATTAAGGAAACCAAAACATAAAAGATAAAGATTTTCAAATACCTAGATTTACTAATTATCCCAAGAAACCTATGCAATATTGATTTCAGAACCATTACTTAAAAAATTAATGCTGTTATATCTGAATATTCTGTCTTCTAAGAAATAGTGAATGCTCCCTTCAAGAGAAACTACAGAGACAAAAAAATTAATTTTTTTTTAAGTCTCACTCTACTGTCCTAGACTAGAGTGCCATGGCATCATAGCTCTCAGCAACCTCAAACTCTTAGATTCAAGTAATCCTCCTCCCTCAGTTCCTGAGTAGCTGGGACAATAGGGTCCCACTATAATGCCTGGCTGCTTTTTCTATTTCTAGTAGAGACAGGATCTTGCTTTTGCTCAGATTGGTCTCCTGAGCTCAAGCAATCCACCTGCCTAGGCCTCCCAGAGTGCTAGGATTACAGGTGCTGAGCCACCACGCCTGTCCCAAAATTCAGTTTTTTATATCTTTTTTTTTAAGATAAGGTCTTACTACATTGACTGGGCTGCTTTTGTACTCCTGGGCTCAAATGATTATCCCACTTTAGTCTCCCAAGGAGCTGGGATTACAGGCACATGCCACTGAGCCTGGAAAATTTATCTTTTATGAGAAGAATATAGCAGGCACCCAACATTTAGCTCTAGACCAATACCCCTCCCTTGGCAAATTTCTTACAGTACATTGTTTACTGGTATGAGCCCTCTATATGTGAAAGAATAAGCACCTTTGCCACTCCCACTGCCCACCAGTATCCAAATTCTCAAATGAAACACTTTTCTCTATACTCCGTATAAGCAACTGGTCATAGGTTACCTTCCCAATAGACTTTTTAAATCTTCACTTTTGTTCCAAGTAAGGAGAGCCCACTTACTTAAATTTTATATCTCAGAGGGAATTGTAGCATAGTAACATTCTTGAAATTATTCTGTACCTCTTTGAATGGAATCCAGCTGCTTCCAGGCTTTGCTGGGTTTGATGGGGTCTTCAGTTTTTCCAGAGCATTTTCAATTGCATCACCATAGTTATCCTGAAACCATTTTTCATGAGGTGTTTCTGCAGGGGCCGCTGTAATGCTCCTCACATGCTCCAAAGCAAATACAATGGGTTTCATAAGAGCTGTGTGCTTCTCCCGCATGATGGCAACTTTCTCTTCCCTGACCAGGAAGACATTTTTATTCAAAAACTCATGGTACATGAAAGTTTTACACAAACATGGGACAGTTCAAATGTATCAAACAGGCTTGGCACCTGTAGCTCAGTGGCTAGGGTGCCAGCCACATACACCAGAGCTGGCGAGTTCAAACCCGGCCTGGCCCAGGCCTGCTAAACAATGACAATGCAACAAAAAAAACAGCCAGGTGTTGTGGTGGGCATCTGTAGTCCCAGCCACTTGGGAGGCTAAGGCAACAGAATTGCTTAAGCCCTAGAGTTTGAAGTTGCTATAAGTCATGCTGCCACAGCACTCTACCAATGGTGACATAATAAGACTGTCTCAAAAAAGAAAAAAAAAAGAAAGAAAAAAAAAAAGCAAAGAAAAAAGTATCAAATGTAAATAAACACTATCAAAGGATAAGCCTAAAAATTAAGCATTAGCAAAGTAACTAACATACAATTTTTTTTTTTTAAACCCAGAACATGGTGGTGCCCATAGCTCAGTGGGTAAGGTGCCAGTCATATATACCAATGGTGGTGGGTTTGAACCCAACCCAGGCCAGCTAACACAACAATGACAACTGCAAAAAAAAAAAAAAAAAAAAAAAAAACCATATATATGTATGTATGTATGTATTCGGGTGTTGTGGGGGGCGCCTGTAGTCCCAGCTACTTGGGAGGCTGAGGCAGAAGAATCGCTTAAGCTCAAGAGTTTGAAGTTGCTATGAGCTGCGATGCCAGGGCAATCTCCTGAGGGCGAAATAGTGAGACTCTGGCTCAAAAACAAACAAAAAAAACCCCCAGAACATAAAAGAAGCAGATTCTCTTTTCAAGAAATGGTGCACAGACAATGGTATATCCAAATACAAAAGAGTTAAGTCAGACTCATACCTCACACTCATACACAAAATATAATTCAAAATGGACCAAGGATTTCTTAGAAGAAAAGATAGGGGGAAAGTTTCACGACACAGAATTGGCATGATTACATTAGCTCGGACTGAATTAGATTGCATTAAAATTAAAGCGTTTGTATGTTAAAGGGTACTATTAAGAAAGTGAAAAGACGCAGGTGGATTAAAGATGGCGGCTGAGTAACAGCTTCCCTGTAACTGGGCTTGGCGAATCTGGGGAGACAAGACTCCAGACATCTCTGGCCGGTGGGACCTGCCTACGATCATCCCTTTGAGGATACAGAGAGCCAGCAAGGG
>CAUYPK010156338.1:0-38743 GCA_963574355.1 Loris lydekkerianus
TATAACCCAACTATACCACAAGACTATGAGGAAAGGACCAAGGAAGGGGAAGGGAGGGGGGAGGTTTGGGTGGAGGCAGGGTGATGGGTTGGGCCACATCTATGGTGCATATTTTTATCTATAATAAAAAAAAAAAAAAAAAAGAACCCTATCTGGCACTAAGGGCTCAATATTATAAGTGGCTCTCATGACTCTTTTTCTATTCACTTGTGCTTGGTATTGGTTTTAGCCTAACTTTATAGATGTCACATGAATGAATAGGACAGAATGAATAAGAGTGCTTTAACCCTGGGCCAACACTTGCTGGGGATGATCCTAGTTATAGCCCTCCCTATGGATGGGGCAAACCATATCTTCTGTATAGCAACCCCCTTGAAACGACCACCTCAGTTACTACCCATTAGGCCCTACCTCTCATACTCCAACTTCCAGGATTCAAGCAAGATCATCCAGCCCACCTGTTGAATCTGATGATCTCCTGTCTCAGGACGGTGTTCATGGATTCCTCATAGACCACGGGGTACAACTTCATGACCTCTTCTAGGTCAAAGTCTTTGGGAAGCTTGGAGAGTATGTCCTGGGCTAGCTCCTCAACCACTTCCTTAAAGTGAAGGCAGTAAAGAGGTGAATGAGAAACAAGACCATGGGCTGTGGCTTTGTCTGGGTAAACCTGAAGTAGTGAGCATCTGTCTATTCAGACAGACTTTGATGGACCTTCCTGGGAACTCTCCTATAGAAACCAATTCTGTCTCAAGGTGGGAAAGGAGGGCACTCCTTATGCTGCCAGCTTTGGTGAGGACATCAGCTCTTGGCTGAGAAAGTGAAAATGCTGAGCAATGACAGCCTTGTGCTCAAACCTGGGGCAGGGACCTGAGAGCCAGTGGGTGCTCACCCAGGTAGCCCCAGGGCAGCTCTAATCCTGGGTGAGAGTCTCTCAAGGGTCTTCTAGCTGGCTCCTGGTGACCAACTCCTAAGGTCCCTGGGACTCTCTGTCAGTGCCAGTGACATCTGGGAGACAGCAGGCCATTCCTCAGCATTGAGCAAGAAAATTCCAGGGCACTGGACTTAGCTATATAGGGGAGAGGACAAACCTAGAGGCTTAAGGTGAAGAAGCACCTGGGTGTGGGAGAGGACAGGCAGCTCTGCCATCCTGTGTAGGCGGGGGGCTGGTACGAACACTTTTTTCCTTCTTCCCACTTTGAGGGAAATTTCCACTCCTACTTTGGGACACACCAACCAGGCTGGTTTACCTTCATACCAATGACCACATAGAGCACTGTGAACCAAATCAAGAAACCAAATAAGCAAGTCCTACAGCTGAGAGGAGTTGGACAGGAGGTAGCTGGGAAAGAGGACAGCAGAAGGGAAGGTGAAAGTGAGTGTAGTCAAGAGACTTCTGGCTCTGGCTCTGCCTCTGGTTTTATGAAGAATTCCAGGCAGGTCATTTCTCCTCCCAGAGGTCATTTCCCTCTCATCTGTAGACTGAGGAGGATGACTGCCCCAATGCTTTCCAAAGTGTGGACTTTGACAACTAGAGGCACCCAAAATGATTTCAGGTGTTTCCACGGCACAAAACAATATAATAATGCTGAGTCATATGGTGAAAAAGCTACTCTGTTTTCAAGTTTTGACCATCTTTCTATTTCTATTCTTTTCAAAGAGGAAGTTGCAGGTCAGTGCCGACTTCACAGTTCTGTGACACTTGCTGATCTTCACCCCCCAACCTCCACAACAAGAAACCACCAAGGCACCATCTGGAAAGAACTTAGTCACTGTTTAGCTTTCATTTTCTTTTTGTGTATATCATGACTTGATGGAAATGATACTGGGTTCCCACTTATGGTTCTGATTTTTGAAATAAATGTTTTTAAGCAAAATAGAGTTAGTTTTAAACCATTGTATTATGTAAGCAGAGTGTAGGTGATATGTGGAAATAGCAAGAAATCACAAAGTTTATGCAGGAATAGTGGACATTTTGGAAACACTAGTTCCCTTTCAGCTCTATATTTAAGGACTCTCAGCAGTGAGACAGAACACCCATCTCCTCCCCCAGGGGCCTGCCAGGCCATCACTTTCTGCCTTCTTAGTCATCCTACAATCCTAGGCGTGCACTAGATGGAAATCTACCCAGGACATCAGATCACATCACTGCCCAAGCCCCCTTACCTGAGGGGACTTGCCACTCCCTCCTGACTGTCTAGGCAGCGTCAGCAGCACCCCTTGAAGCAGCTGGTTGGTTTCCTGGTTGTCTTTGGTGATGTCAGCATTCTCATGGAGGCCGAATACTTCTGGGTGGGCTGTGATGGGCAGGCTCCTGAGATAGTCGATATAGGACTGGAAAGGAAATCTTCAGGTGACATAAATGCAGGGACTCTGGGGTTCCACCGATAACTCAGGGCTTAGCTGGGCCCCATCTAAACAGGAATCTCATTGTACCAGTAGCATAGGACACACACACACATTGGTAAACCTATCCCAAGCTCTTCTTTATCTAGTTTTCTGGGGAGTCAGTTTGAAGGCAGATGCGGCTGAGTGTCTCTTCTCCCACCACTGGCTTCCTCTCTGCTACCCCAGGAGGCCTGGCTTTGGAGTCAGACGGAACTGGGTTTGGATCCTAGCTCCATGGCAAGCTAACTATGTAACCTTCAGCTCATCATCTGAAACCCCAGTTTCCTTATCAAATGGAAAGACATACAAAGTTATGAAGGAATTAGGCCTCGTCATGTAACAGGTCAATAAAAGTAAGCTTTTTCGTCCTTCCTCCAGATTTCTTGTTTTCGTCTTTCCTTTCTCATTCCCCTATCCAGTTTTTCTGTCCCTCCCCTTTTGCTACCTTCTGAGCCTTTATTTTCAAGCAGTAATTTCTTTCTTTCTTTCTTTTTTTTTTTTTTGAGACAGAGCCTCAAGCTGTCACCCTGGGCAGAGTGCCTTGGCATCACAGCTCACAGCAACCTCCAACTCCTGGGTTTAGTCTATTCTCCTGCCTCCACCTCCCAAGTAGCTGGGACCACAGGTGCCTGCCACAACACCCCACTATTTTTGGTTGCAGCCGTCATTATTGTTTGGCAGGCCCGAGCACTCAGGTGTATGTGGCTGGTGCCTTAGCTGCTTAAGCCACATAGCCTCAAGCAGTAATTTCTAGCTTGATCACTCTTAAGAGTTCGTCTTTTTTTTTTTTTTTCTTTTTTTCTGAAGACAGGAAATAAGGATTCATTTTAACCATCTGTCTCTACCCTACCCACCACCCAGGTGGATCCTATGTTTTGAAAGACCTTGTCTACCAACTACCCAACAGTCTTTAAACAGTTACAATATCTCTCTTGTAGGCTTTTGGAAATACTAGAAATAGCTTATGGATCCTGGTCAGGAAGCCCAAGGGGGCCCCTGAGCTCTCCTAGGCTATGCTGCAGCCCCATAGTCATATGGGGACTACTGAGCCCCAGTGGGGGAAAGAGCCAGCCCCACCTCACTCCTCACCTGGTAGGAGCCATGGGGAGGGATGTAGTAAGTTTCTCCAGGAGCAAGGTAATAATGATCCTGCTCAATTTCCTTACAGTAGAAGGTGGATAGAAGGGACAGTAGGAGACGCCTGTCTTTGTCATCAGTCACTCTGCCTCCATAATTGCATTCCCCTGGGGACAATCAACAGAAAGAAAAGTTGAGCTCAGGAACAGTCATAGTGAGCTTGGTCATTAGCCTGAAACAGGGGATTCTTGCAGCCAAGGAGCTCTACTGGCACACAAGGTTGCTGAAGTCAAGATCAGCTTGGAAAGAGAAGGCATTTTTTATACTTTGTATTATGGCTGCCACAAAAATAATGTATTTCACCACATTAGAAATTAGAAAAGAAAGATAAACCAAAAGAAAACAATATAATCTCCAAGAATTCCACCAAGGATAACTATTAATATTTATGGATCATCCAGACCTTTTTTTCTGTGTATGTGTATACATATACATGAAAGGCATTACAGAAGTGTGGTTCAGGGCATGAGACCATCCTGAGTTCCAATTCCAGCTCAGTCTCTTCATAGTGGTTTCTCATTGGTAGAAAAATGGAAATAACTGCAATACCCAGCTTACAAGGTTGTAGTTAAGACTGAGATGATGTTTATAAAGCATTTAGCATGATTCTCAGTATACAGAAAGCATTCAATTAATTATAGTATTACAAAGGTATACATTTTAGAAAATCAAAGTTATCCTATGTATACTGCTTTAGGATATGATTTTCCCCACTCTGGTACTTGATCGTTAACATCATTCTCTGAGACTCAGGTTTCTGTACCTAGATTTCTACAAAAAGAATTAGGTAATTCTTTGGAGAGGCCGTCAAATCCAGCTCTCCAATCCATGACACATTTTCCCACTGGTCCAGATTCAGTGTATGTGAGTGCCACCTGGTATTTCATAGTTGAGGCCAACACATGCTCCCTTCGGCAGCACATATACTAAAAAAGTTGAGGCCAACACACTAGGTCTGCAAGGAGGAGAAACACATGCATGATTGAGTATGTGTGCACACACACAGAGGGGTTCCCCGAAGGGTGGGTTCATTTCCAGATATAACCCATTCCAGGAAGAGGCAGTTCTACAAACAGGAAACAGGAGGCAAGACCCAAGTTAGGAGGGGAGACTCAGCTTTACTAGAGTTGGAGGGGTCTAAAGATCTTGGAGGAGGGTCCTGGTTAGTTAGCTAAAGGAGAAGTAAAGGACTCAGAAAACGCTCACATCAAGTAAGGTGAGCCCTACAGGAGCTGTATGACCTTGAGATAGACCATCTGGATTTCTGAAGCTCTCTCTGTTGACATCTTCAGACCTTTAGAAAAGTTTTATTTTGAACAATGAAGCTTGTCTCAGCTGTAAGGAGTTGGCTTAGGACAGCACTTGGGCCACAATATAAAAGGAAGAGCAGGATTTTTTCCCCCTGAGGGCAGCATGGTGGTGCTAAACAGTACCCAAGAGGGACCCAAAGTGAAGGAAAATCTTAGACAACACAGAGTCAAGGTGCAAGTCCATCCACCCACCTCCTCAGCAGTGAATTTTCCCTCAGGGGACATCCTTGCAGGCTCTGGGTTTTATGTTTATCAAGGAAGGTGCATTTCTTTATAAATGTACAAATATCTACTTTGTAGTGAAGGAGCTAAGGAAATTTCACCCTGAAATATGACTCTATGGTATAAAGAATATTTTGAATTAAAGGCCATTCATGATCAGATCTCCATAAAACCTGACTAACCTGATTGGGGATCAAAAAGGGCAGCTGACTTCTTTTCCTTCCCCTAAATCAGAGGTCCTCAAACTTTTTAAACAGGGGGCCAGTTCACTGTCCCTCAGACCTTTGGAGGGCTGGACTATACTTTAAAAAGAAAACTATGAACAAATTCTTATGCACACTGCACATATCTTATTTTGAAGTAAGAAATCAAACCGGAAACAAATACAATCACACCGCCTCATGTGGCCTGTGGGCCTGTAGTTTGAGGACCCCTGCCCTAAATGCTAGCAGACCTGACCCCAAATCATTTGCAACACAACACCTGTCTCTTAAGTTAATTTACAAGCCAACGCATTTACCTTTAACTACACATCCTCCCTAGAAACCACTTGCTGCACACACATTCCACCTTCTCCCCCGTCTTGACCATCACTGAGACTTTGGGTAATCATTTTTGTAGTTCCCCCCATGTGCATGGCATTTGGAAATAATAATTATTATTAATCTGCCATAATTGTGAGTTGATCTTTCAGGGAACCATTCAGGGGAAAAGGGACGAGTTTCGCAGTGATCCCTACAGTAGCAAGAGCACAAGTTCCCAGAGGGGTCAGGATGAGCTTTGTATTAATACCTCTTCTAAACTTCCTATTGTCCCTGCTGCAGGGGTGGCTACCTGCTTAAGATGAATGACATCTGACTGGATAACCATTCTGTGAAGGAGACCTGTCTCTTCAGTTAGTGTTTGTGGAGAGTCCTAATGATCACTTACATCTGGCACAAAGGAAGGTCACACTTCCCAGGCCCCTTGTGAGAGCAGGGGTGTCAAAAATGACAAATCTTTGCATAATCACTGGTGTGAGCCTTTCAGTGCTGTCCCTATGGCAGTGACCAAACAAGTTCAGTAGTTACCCTTTATCTGCTGTTTCACTTTCTGTGGTTTCAGTTACCTGCAGTCAACCATGATATGAAAATATTTCATCACCACACTTGCTTGAGTTTTGTTTGAGGCCATTATTAAGTAAAATTAGGGTTGCTCGAACACAAACACTGCAACAGTCATCAATCTGTGATCCAGACGGCTGCTAAATGACTAACATCAAGCTGGGTGAGATGGAGCATTTTGGTGCATGATTTCATCATGCTACGCAAAATGATAAGCAATTTAAAACTTTTGAATTGTTTACTTTTGGAATTTTCCATTTATGTCGTAATGCCTACATCATTCACCTCAATCTCATCACATAGACATTTTATCATCTCATATCATCACAAGAAGAGAGAGTACAGTATAATAAGATATTTTGAGAGACCAAGAGAGAAAACACATTCACATAAGTTTTACTATAATATGTTGTTATAATAGTACTTTTTTATTATTGTTGTTGATCTCTTACTGTGCCTAATTTATATATTAAACTTTATCATAGGTATGTATGTATAGGACAAAACATATATAAAAGGTTTGGTATAACGTTTGGTTTCAGATGTCCACTGGGAGTCTTGGAATGTATCCCTTGCAGATAAAGGGGCACCATGGTATATGTTGAACAATAAAAATTGGTGGAGCCTCTGCTAACTGTGCCCCTGATAGATAATTATATAATGGGCAGAGACTCCTGATTCATGTTAGAAATGTACAGCAGGTGAGAAATGGATCTTTAATATCTTACACCCTTGATATTTGGGGATTGTTTTTAACCTCAGTCTAACTGGGGACAACCAAAAGGTGACTATGCTCAAGCTGGCCGCACAGCTGGGTTAGGTTGGTTTATGACCTGCAGGCAATTCTCTACTCATTCTCTGTTCTGTTTGTTTCTTCGTTTGTTTGTTTGCAGTTTTTTTTTTGGGGGGGGGGGCCAGAGTCAGGTTTGAACCCACCACCTCTGGTATATGGGGCCGGCACCCTACTCCTTGAGCCACAGTTGCCACCCTCATTCTCTGTTCTGAAGAGGCGCCCTGGGTAATGTGTGTGCATGGCTTGGAAGCAAGGGAATATGGGTCCCTTATTCTTTGGAGAAGTTCTTTGACCAAACTAAGATCCATTGAACTTGTACTGTGTGTCACCTGCTTTTGTTTTATGAAATACCGTACTGACTTAAGGTCAGCAAGACCTCCTACAACTGAACATCACACCAAAGCATTGGTCCACAAAAACCAATTTCTCAACCTTGACACCACTAACATGTTGGACTGGATAACACATGTTCTGTGTTAATGGGGCTGAGGGAAGGCTGTTCTGTGCCTTGGAAGATCTTTAGCAGCATGTCTACCCTTTATTTACTCCATTAGGTTGACAAACCAATGCATCTTCAGTCATTGCCAACTATCCTCTGGGAGGCAAAATCATCCACAGTTGAGAACCACTGCTCTATAGCCATGCATCGTGGTGGGCACCTGTAGTCCCAGCTACTTGGAAGGCTGAGGCAAGAGAATCGCCTAAGCCCAGGAGTTGGAGGTTGCTGTGAGCTGTGTAACACCATGGCACTCTACCAAGGCAATAAAGTGAGACTCTCTCTCTAAAAAAACAAAAAAAGAGAAGAGAGAGAGAGAACCACTGCTCTAAACCCTCAGTCTCCTCAGCTATAAACTGGGTTACTATATGGAGCTTGTGAGATTGCTATGAAGACTCAGTGTACCAATTATGTGCCTGCCACATGCTTGGGGAAAGGATATAGAAAAACTCCTTACCATATGGAGCTGAAGAGGGAACTTGCATGTGATCTTGAACATGTCCCAGTTTTTTTACTAAGCTATATTTTGACCTTTGGTCATGGTATTCCATTCATTTAGCACAATTCTATTTTACCTCTGTCTCTGGGACCACATGATGTGTTCCTTGAAGGTAGTGACCAAGTTTTACCCATTTCTGTTCTTCCACATGATATCCATATTGTGTGACTACTAAAAGGTTGCTGATGGATTGCTTTGATACAAAATAGTACTGTTTCTTCCTCAGGATCACTCGGTGAGAAATGTTCCTTTTCCTCTCTTCCCTCAGTCCTGTTCTTTTTTCGTTTGGAAAACTTCTTCTCATCCCCTAAACCCATCTCATGCCTTTAGGAAGTTTTCGTGATCATCTCCTACCCCCACCCCTGAGATTGAATCATGATTCTGTCTTCCTATTTCATAAATGTTTCTCTTATTGAACTTATCACTGCCTTGTCACTTATTTACTTATATTTTTCTCCCTTTGTAGACGGTGAGCCACTTGAGGGAGGGATTATATCCTTATTTTCTTGTTTTGTTTTGTTTTTTTACAATATCCAGCATGATAACCTGAATTAGTAAGAGCTCAATGTTTGTTGAATTGATGAGTGAGTGAGTAAATAAGTGAACAAAGACAGGGGCAGAAAGCAGCAAGGTGGAATGTAACACTGGAAGTTTACAGTAGGAAAGCTTCTCCCAGAAATACCTGTCAGGTAGGTGAGAGCATCAAATGGCACGTCCTTGTAGTCATTGAGAAACATTTGGATTTGCCGCATACTAATCCTCAGGTCAGATTCGTTGAATTCATAAGGAATATTCCAACCTGCGCAAGGCAGAGAAGAATTAGAGGCTTCAGTCCTGAGAGCTCTTAATTTCCACTCAGAGATTGTGCCTGTGGAGTTAAGCATCATTATGGATCAAGAGCCTCTTTAGCCTATTCCATGAATATCATGCACTGGGCCAACTATTAGCCTGGTTTACTGCCAACGTGGGAGCCATTCCGCCGAGAACACATCCATTCTAAAATCAATTTCCTTATGGACCTCTCCATTTGTTAAGGAAGATGTCAACATCCTGGGATTTGTGGAATGAGAATTATTCAGCCTGGCTGGAATACTGCGGTAATGCACAGAGCTCCAAAAACAACACTAAAGCATAGCTAGAAAGCTTGGGCAACCGAACCGAGTTGGTTTTGAGAATTCCACTCCTTGTGCTCGTGGGAAAACTGGATGGCCTGCTTTGAAAGAATGATTGCTTGGATTTCCAACAGCACGATGATAAATGCTCGCTGTGACTGGAGAGCAAAAAATGTGTGTAAAGTGAACCTGGTATAGGACAGCAGGGTATGGAGGGACCTGGGCTCAACAAAGAAGTTTAATTTCTTCCTAAATATTCACATGCAAACTAAAAATATAACAAAATAATACAAAATATAACAAATAATAAAAGTTTGTGTGCTGGCAAATGAAATACAATAGGACAATTGGTTGTGAGCCAAATAGTTGTATGGCCTTTTGGAAGCCTGGCATGGATTGGAAAAGGGTGAGAGAGAATGTGGTATCAGGAATTCAGAGAGAGAGGGACCATATCCTGGGGTCATCTTATCCCCCAGGGCCAGAGTATGCAAGTAGAAGGAAAGGAAGGGAATGCTCAGAGGGAATGACCCAGAGCACAAAAGCTTCCTTAATCTAATCCAAAAGAATGGCAAAGACTACCTCCAGGTTGGTCATTTCAAGGTCATTGCACAGAATCAAAGGCAGCCCACAGGTGAGAAAAAGGTAATAAAACCTTCCAATGGTGATGATATGGAATTTGTATTTAGTAGTTTGAGGATCTGCTCTCACACAAGATTATTAAATTATCTCATGATTTAGGCCACGGATAGTTGATGTTAATAAGAAAATTGACTGGCTTGGTGCCTGAGGCTCAAACTGCTAAAGCGCCAGCCACATACACCTGAGCTGGCGGGTACGAATCCAGCCTGGGCCCGCCAAACAACAATGTCGGCTGCAACCAAAAAATAGCCAAGCATTGTGGCGGGCGTCTGTAGTCCCAGCTACTTGGGAGGCTGAGGCAGGAGAATCACTTGAGTCAAGGAGTTGGAGGTTGCTGTGAGCTGTGTGAGCTGTGGTGCCACAGCACTCTACCCAGGGTTACAGCTTGAAGCTCTGTCTCAAAAAAAATTAAAAAAAAAAAAGAAAATTGACTTTTTTTTTTTTGAGAAGCAGCACTGACTGTGGTTCCAGGTGTTTGTCTTTCATTGTCATATGAACCTAAAGAGAATTGCCCAAGGTGTTACAAATCACCTGATAACAACTCCCCAGGAAAATGGTTCTGTGTCTGAGGTAGGCAAATAAATACCGAAGGGATAAAACTTGGTTTGTTTTTTTTTAATTTTTTTTTTTTGTCAGAGTCTCACTATGTCACCCTCAGTAGAGTGCACTGGCGTCACAGCTCATAACAACCTCAAACTCTTGGGCTTAAGTGATTCTCTTGCCTCAGCCTCCTGAGTAGCTGGGACTACAGGTGCCTACCACAACGCCCGGCTAATTTTTGTTGTTACCCAGTTATTTTTGTTTTTGTTGCTTTGCAGTTGTCATTGTTGTTTAGCAATGACCCCAGGCTGGGTTGGAACCCGCCAGCCCCGGGGTATGTGGCCAGTGCCCTAACCACTGCGCATGGACACCGAGACCAAAGGGATGGAGCTTCTTGTTCTCTCACTATCACATTATTTCAGTCTTAGGGGACCTCTGGTTTTGGAGCATCACCTCTTTTCCTGACATTGACATTGATCTGGTTATAGAGTTGTGAGATTTAGCAAACATAAATACAGGACACTCACTGAAATTTTAATTTCAGTAAAGTAACAAATCATATTCAGTAAAAGTGTGCCCTACATATTGTACAGAACATAGGAACATACTTATACTGTATTTTACTGGCAACTCTTGAGTGCACACTTGGCACACACCTATAAAGACACCGGCACCTGTCCATGATCCTTCCCCAGGAAACCCAAGCACTGTTATCCCAACCACTGTGCACTGTCATCACTTACCCAGGGGCCCAAAGTTTCTCCTCTCTTGAACAATGGCATGGAAGAAGCAAAGGCCAAACAATAGCTTTTGCCACATCACTACTTTTGTACAGCTTTGGAAGAACATGGGGTCCGAGATGGGGTCATTTAGGTAGGAACGCAAAAGGTTGGCCCGGAGCCCTTTGGGGGGCTCGTTGGTCATTTTGATCCCATTCTGGAGAATGCTGACTGGAAACTTCTCTGATGGATAGCTGGTTAACCAGAGTCTGGAAGAACAACAGACCCAAGTATTTAGAACAATGCAAAAAGTTATCTGAAAAACAATAACAAAAACAACAGCTACCATTTACTAAGCACTGCCAGAAGCCAGAACCATGCTAAGAATTTAATATACGTTCTTTTCTTTCCCTGAATCCTCATAGCACCCAATGAGGAGGAGTTACCATTCCCTTTCCCAGAGAAGAAATAGGCATGGGAAGGGTAGGAGGGTTTTCAAGTACACAACACTGAGCAGTAGTTGAACCAAGAAATTAACTCAGGACTCTCTGACTACAAAGCCTGTGCTCTTGGTCACCAATCTCATTCCTCCCCCGCTGGACCCTCTTAGTGATTATGGCTAAAGTACTACAGTAGGCACCACTGTTTCTGGCTTTCAGATACTCACTGGATCACAGCTAGGCCTCTTCGTTTACATTTTGTAAACGAAGGCTGCTTTCACCACAAGGCAGAGTTAAGCAGCTACAGCAGAGACAGTATGGCCCACAAAGCCAAAAATACTTATTTGACTATTTGGCTCTTTACAGAAAACATCTGCCGATCATAAATGGGCCTTAAGAAATCCTTTCTTTAAAATAAATTAGTTTATCTATTTTTATTTTCTTTTTTTGAGACAGGGTCTTACTTTGTCACCATCGGAGACAGGGAGAGTGCTATCGCGTCACAGCTCACAGCAACCTCAAACGCTTGGGCTTAAGTGAGTCTCTTGCCTCAGCCTCCCAAGTAGCTGGGACTACAGGGCCCGCCACAACATCTGGCTATTTTTAGAGATGAGGTCTTGATATGGCTCAGCCTGGTCTTGAACCTGTGAGTCAGGCAATCCACCCGCCTGGGCCTCCCAACTGCTGGGATTACAGGCATGAGCTACCGAGCACGGCCAGTTTATATAATTTTTAGGTATCTATCTATTCTCCTAAAAAGGGGAACTTATGTAAAAGTGTTCAGAATGAAATAAAATTGCTGATTTTATTACCCATAGGTTAGCATTTCAGCATATTGCATTTTGGGCTTTTATTAATTTGATTTTTCTGCCCAAGCTCCAGTGCATACATCATGGCATACTGTTTTTATTTTGTTTGGTTGCTAGACATTAGAGAGATTTCCAACAAGTAGATTTGGGGATAGGAGGTCATTAGTGACACAGTACATAGACTGAGTAGCCACATGGAGGAGGGAGAACTGGGATGTGTTTAAGCTCAGTGGGCAGTTGGCTGTGGTCCAGGCACAGGGCTGGGAGGGGAAGAAGAGGTTATAAACTGGTGGCCGAAGGCCTGATTTCAGCCTGCAGATGTTTGGCTCATTGCCATTTGATCCACACAATGATATTTGTGAAGTAGTTGTCAACTTTTAAAACTCTAGGGGTTTGGGGGGGGGGAGGAGTGAGGGAAGGGGGAAAGGGCAGGAGGGAGGAGGATTGGTGTGCTCCCACCGAATGGACACAATGAAAGGGCACATGGCACACCTCTTGGATGCGGGACACAACTACACGAGGGACTCTCCCTAACAAATGCAAACATTGCAACCTAGCTGTTTATACCATCACATTAACCTGAAATGAAAAATAAATCTAGGGCTTTTGTTTAAAATTCTATATTCCTATTTTCCCTTTAAAATTATCCGCAGGCTAGGCACAATGGCTTATGCTTGTAATCCTAGCACTTTGGGAAGCTGACTGAGGCAGGAGGATAGCTTGAACTCAGGAGTTTAAGGTTGCAGTGAGCTATAATGATACCATTCCATTCTAACCTGGACAACAGAATGAGACCTTGTTTCAAAATAAATAAATAAATAAGTAAATAAATAAAATAAAAATAACAAATAAATAAACAAAATTATCAGCAAATCCGATCACCTACATGCCAACAGTTATCTAGCAATATCTGCCCTTCTCTCCAGGGCATATACTCCCAGTTCACTACAGTCCTCACCATTCCCTATCATATGCTACTGAGACTGACTGCCCAATAGGATTGCTGATGTACTGTGAAAAGTAGACTCTCTTTTGTGTCTGGACCTCTTCATTCATTTATGTTCACATGCCTTACCACTTTGAGTTCATTATTTTGGCGTAAGGACTATATTTTAGTAGATCTTAACTGTCAGCATGAATAATTTTTTCTTCATTGATGGTCAATGACTCCAGATATGCCAACTAAATACCATTACTGAAACTAATGAACTTTCCTTAAACTTTCCCTTTTGGAAGTTGTACATGAATATAAATCAACTGTGGCCTAATCTGACCTTGTAAATAAGCACCAAATACTTTCTTGTTTTTAGGTAGACATAACTAAGATAAAAATAACTAGCAAGCTTTGCTGTGTAGAGCAGGGGTTGGCAAACTTTTTCTGTAATGGGCCAAATAGTAAATATGTTAGACTTTATGGGCCCATATGGTCTCTGTTGCAACTAGTTACAGCATGAAAGCAGCCATGGACAATAATATATGAATAAGCATGGGTGTTTTTCTTTTTTTTTTTAGAGACAGTTTCACTTTGTCACCCTCCAGCTCTTGGACTTAGGTGATTCTCTTGCCTCAGCCTCCCGAGTAGCTGGGACTACAGGCACCCACCACAACACCAGGCTATTTTTTGTTGCAGTTTGGCCAGGGCAGGGTTCGAACCCACCACCCTCGGTATATGGGGCTGGCGCCCTACTGACTGAGCCACAGGTGCTGCCCAAGCATGGATGTTTTTTAATAAAACTTTATTTATGGACACTCAAATTTGAATTTCTTATGACCTTTATGTATCTCTAAATGTTATTTATTTATTTATTTATTTGCAACAGAATATCACTTTGCTACCCTTGGTAGAGTGCCATAATATCAAAGCTCCCAGCAACATCCAACTCTTGGGCTCAAGCAATTCTCTTGCCTCATCCTCCCAAGTAGCTGGGACTACAGGTGCCCACCCCAATGCCCTGCTATATTTTTTTAGAGACAGAGGTCTCTGGCTCAGGCTGGTCTCAAACCTGTGAGCTCAGGGCAGTGTACCCTCTTGGGCCTCCCAGAATGCTAGGACCCTCCTGGGTCTCCCAGAGTGCTAGGATTATTAGCGTGAGCCACCGTGCCCAGCCTCTAAATGTTATTCTTTAGGATATTTTTCCAACTACTGAAAAATTAGCTTTCAAGCTATAGTAGGTTGGATTTGGCTGATGGGCCATACTTTGCTGATCCTTGGCCTAGAATAAGAAAACCCCTGATCATGTGAGTTGAAAAGGACTTTAAAGTCTGTCTGGTTAATCTCAATCATTTTATGAATGCAAAAACTGAAGCTCAGCCTTGTTGGGCTTTTAACTTTACAAAAATCAAATAGCCATTTCTAGTGTTGATTAAAATTACATGGAGCACAAAAAATATAGGATAGACAAATGGCACCTAAATCAGGTTAAATTATTTTTTAGGCAAATATTAATTTTAAAAAGTCAGACTTACTGACATTTAATCTACCTTCCCAGATACATCTCCTATTACTTTGTCTAACAACTCACAGCACATAACCCCTGAATCATAGGATGACTATTTAGTATTCCCTTACTATACCTCTTTCTTTCACAAATGCTGCCTTCTGTCTGGAATATCCTTCCTGGCAAACTCCTATTCATATTTCAAAACCCCAGGAGATTGTCAGGCCTCCAAGCCTTCCTCAACTCCCCCATCTTTTTCCTTGGTGCTCTGTGGTTCTTCAAATAGTGAGTACACAGGTATTATCTAGTATGAATGCAATTCATGTATGGCAGCAGTTCTCAACCTGTGGGTTGTGACCCCTTTTTTCCATTTGTAACAACATGGCAATAGGGAAGGTTGAGAACCACTGATCTATGGGCTACCTTCTGCTAGACTGAGAGTTCCCTGGGGGCAGGACTATGCTTGTTTGTTCATCCTTGCATTCTCAGCCCCCAGCATGACATCTGCCAAGTTGGATACCAGGACAGACAGTGGTGGGGTAGCACCTCACCTGAATTTGACATTGGTGTTCTCAGGAATAATTACTTCCTCACAAATCTTCTCCAGTGCAGGCATCCAGCTGGTGGCCAGATGGCAGTTCTGTAAGACCACCCAGGTCCCATCTTTGATGGCATTATCAATCATTTTGGCAGCAATAGGGCCTTGGCCTTGGCCAAGGGAGATGGTCTGTGTTCTAGTGCCTCCCATACCAAGATCATCGGCAAACTTCAGCAACCCTGAGACCAGAAAGAAAGGTGGCTTTTGAAAAAATATCCAAGGTACTCAGTACTATTATGAAACTAATTTACAATCACTCACACTTTCATATGAAGAATAGATCACAACTATGGCCCAAGATAAAGGAGGAAGGAAGGGAGAGATCAGATCTATGGAGGGTGAATGGTGGGATCACACCTATGGTGCATAATGCAAAGGTACATGTTGGATCTATTAGTATAGAGTATAAATGTCTTAATACAATAATTAAGTAAACAAGATGAGGTATATATTAACCAGTGTTGTGATGTAAGCATTCCTAATTATATATGAAATCAGCACATTCTACCCCATAAATGCATTAATGTATACATGATCTATGTGTTTGATTTAATAAAAAAAAATACATAAACAAACCAAAACAAAATTCTTACACTTATATATAAGGTGGCTGTAAATTTTGTGTCCAATTTAATATAAACAACTATTTTAAATTGCACACGAAATTTATGTCCACCCTGTATATTACATCTATGTGTGAGTATAAACTCCATTCTAGAAGAATAAGAGGAAGAGGAAGAGGAAGAAGAAGAAGAAGAAGGAAGAAGGAAGAAGGAAGAAGGAAGAAGGAAGAAGGAAAAAGAAAGGAAGAGGAGGAGAAGAAGAAGAAGGAGAAGCGGAGGAGGAGGACTAGGGCAGGCATGGTGGCTGACGCCTATAATCCTAGCACTTGGGAGGCCAACACGAGTGGATTGCCCAAGCTCACAGGTTTGAGACCAGCCTGAGCCAGAGCGAGACCCCCATCTCCAAAAATAGCTGGGTGTCGTGGTGAGTTCCTGTAGTCCCATCTACTTGGGTGGCTGAGACAAGAGAATCTCTTGAACACAAGAGTTTGAGGTTGCTACAAGCATAGGCCACAACACCTGGCTAGCTTTTTAGAGACAGTGTCTCCCTCTTGCTCAGGCAGGTATCAAACTCCTAAGGTCAAGCAATACACCCACCTCAGCCTCCCAGAGTGCTAGGATTATAGGCATGAGCCATCAAACCTGTTCTATTTCATGCATTTAAATAAATGCATATAAAGACTGTCTGGAAACTATCCACACTTATATGCCTCTATTTTTCATAGTATATGGCTAAATACTTTCCGGACAGCCTTCATGTATACACTGGTAAACTTATATGAACTTTTTTAATTAACTTTTTTAATGTAGAGAATATTTATTTATTTTTTTTTCAGATTAATATCTGAGTACAAATGATTAGTTTGCATTAGTTAGGTTAAAGTGCAAGTTGTAGTTGAACCCTTCACCCAGTATATGAGCCATATACACTTACATGTAGAATACTGCATTTTTTTTACTTAACAATGTATCTTACAGATCTTTCCCAAATCGCACATATATAAAGATCTTATTCTTCTGTAGCTACATGATATTTCACCATTGAAAGATCCTATATTTTATTTAACCTTTCTAGCGTTTGGAGTTGTAATGTCCATGGGAGACATAGCTTTGCACTCAAGAGGTGGGGAGCTGGAACTGAGACACTTGTATAGAATTAGGATTCTCAAAAGGCTGTACCTTCATAATAAGAAGGCCAGAGATCTGGCTTCTGAATCAAGGAAGCAACATGGAAAATTGTCACTGACCTGGAACCTGGATGAAAGAAACAGACAACTCCCCAGTGAGAAATCAAAACACTAAGCTTATGCCACCTACAGATGAAGAGTGTGAATTCACAGTACCCTTTGGACATCAATGTTTGCATATGCAAAGTTGTTCTGTTGGACATTCCTAAAACCAAAAGTGTATGAGACTCACAAAATAATATAAACTTGCTTATTGTGACCTCACAATAAAGAATACAAACTATGTAAGGAATTACAACACCATAAGGGATAGTCAGCACACAAAACAATCAGAATTAATACCCCAAGATCTGAATTCTGTTATGGGCTGCATTGTGTTCCCCTAAAATTCATATGTTAAAGTCCTAATCCCAGCTGGGTGTGGTGGCTCATGCCTGTAATTCTAGCACTCTGGGAGGTTGAGGCAGGTGGATTGCTTGAGCTCACAAGTTTGAGACCAGCCTGAGCAAGAGTGAGACCCCATCTCTAAAAATAGCTGGGCATTGTGGTGGGGGGGTCTGTAGTCCCAGCTACTTGGGAGGCTGAGGCAAGAGAATCGCTTAAGCCCAAGAGTTTGAGGTTTCTGTGAGCTGTGACACCACTTGAGCCCAAGAGTCTGACACTGCTGTGAGCTATGACACCAAAGCACTCTACCCAGCGTGAAAAGGTGAAACTCTGTTCATAAAATAAAATAAAATAAAATAAAATAAAATAAAATAAAATAAAATAAAAGTCCTAACTCCTAGTGCCTCAGAAAGTCATGGTAGAGTAGAGATAGGGTCTTTAGAGAGGTAATTAGGTTAGAAAAGTTAAAGTGGGGTCATTAGGGTGGGCTGTAATCCAATATGACTGGTATCCTTAGGAGAAGAGATTTGGACACAAACACAGAAGAAAGATCATACGAAGATACAGGGAGAAAATGACCATCAGTAAGCCAAGGAGAGGGGCTGCAGAAGAAACCATCTCTGTTGACACATTGATTTCAAATTTCTGGCCTTGAAAATTATAAGAAAATAAACTTCTGGTTTTTTAAGCCACCCAGTCTGTGATACTTTGTTATGGTAGCCCTATCAAAATAATACAGTCTTTGAAAAAGGTACCTTTAAAAAAACACATCCAGACATCAGCAAAGAAAGAATGTAAAACATAATAAAATTCAGAATTCTGTTAAAATATATATGGATTTGGAATGAAATAAATAAAACTTCTAGAAATGGAGAGCATAGTCATTGAAGATAAAAACTCAAAGCACTGATTAAAAGATTAGATATAGTAGATATAGCCAAGTAGAGAATCAGTAGATAGCAAGGTCTACAATCAATGATCCATCCAGTAGTAATGAGGACTTCTAGCATCCAGATTGTGATCTCCAAATATCAGTGTCTAATGTAAGACCTGGGGTTCCTTTGAGAAATGTTTGTTTCCAGCTCTGGGGCAAAAAATGTACAAAATGAGACTGGAATGTACAGTTTTTCTAGAAGGCAAAGAAACTGAAAAATATCTAATGGGGTTGTGTGATAAGGACATAAGCATAAAGGTGCTCGCTCCCATAGGCCACTGATCAAATAAATTGATCAGGGTGGCACCTGTGGCTCAAAGGGGTAGGGTGCCGGTCCCATATGCTGGAGGTGGCAGGTTCAAACCCAGCCCTGTCCAAAACCCATTTAATCTTTAAATAAAAATTAAAAAAAGAAAAAAGAAAAAGCCAAATAAATAAATGAATAGATCAGTGCATCAAAAAAAATAGTGATGGCTCAAGGCCTGTAGCTCAGTGGTGAGGGCACCAGCCATATACACCTGAGCTGGTGGATTCGAATCCAGCCCAGGCCTGCCAAACAACAATGATAACTACAACCAAAAGATAGCTGGACATTATGGCAAGCACCTGTAGTTCCAGCTACTTGGGAGGCTGAGGCAAGAGAATTGTTTAAGCCCAACAGTTGGAGATTGCTGTGAGCTGTAACACCACGGCACTCTGCCAAGGGTGACATAGTGAGACTGTGTCTCAAAAAAAAAAAAAAAAAAAAGATGGCAATGAAGCAAAACCACTATATTTGAAGTATCCAATGTATTAAAATCTATGCATTCACAATACTACCAAAAAACCCCCCTAAAAACCCCAACAAAACTTATTGGTTCACTTTAGAGGTTACTATAGCACCGATTCAATATTCTGAATGCTGGTTAAAAATAAAGAGAAAGAATCAGTAGGCCCGGGCTGAGCTCAAACCCATCAGCCTTGGTGTACAGTGGCCAGCATCCTAATCACTGAGCTACAGCTGCCCAGACAAAGGTATCTTTTTCAAAGACTATATTATTTTGATAGGGCTGCCATAACAAAGTACCACAGACTGGGTGGCTTAGAAAACAGAAATTTATTTTCTTACAATTCTCAAGCCTACAAATTTGAAATCAATGTGTCAACAGGGATGGTTTCTTCTGCATCCTCCCTCCTCGGCTTACTGATGGTCATCTTCTCCCTGTGTCTGTGTCTAAATCTCTTCTTCTCCTAAGGACACTAGTCATATTGGATTATGACCTATCCTAATGAGCCCATTTTAACTTTTTTAACTTAATTACCTTTCTAAAGACCCGGTACATTCTGAGGTCCTGGGGATTAGGACTTTAACATATGAATTGTAGGGGACACAATTCAGCCCATAACAGAATCCAATCCTTGGGGTATTCTGATTGTTTTGTATGCTGACTATCCCTTATGGCCGTGTACTTCTTTACATAGTTTGTATTCTTTATTGTGAGATCACAGTAAGCAAGTTTGTGTTATTTTGTGAGATTCTCATATACTTTTGGTTTTAGGAATGTCCAACAGAACAACTTTGCATATGCAAACAATGAAGCCTGAGGGGGCTATGAATTCACACCTGTCATCTGCAGGTGACATAAGCTTAGTGTTTTGATTTCTCACTGGGGAGTTGTTTGTTTCTTTCATCCAGATTCCAGGTCAGTGACAATTTTCCATATTGCTTCCTTGAGTCATGAGCCAGATCTCTGGCCTTTTTTTTTTTTTTTTTTTTGAGACAGTGTCTCACTGGGTCATCCTTGGTAGAGAGCTAGGGTATCTTAGCTCACAGCAACCTCAAACTCTTGGGTTTAAGTGATTCTCTTGCCTCAGCCTCCCAGGTAGCTGGGACTACAGGTGTCTAGCATAGAGCCTGGTTATTTTCTTTTTTAAAAAATGCAGTCTTGCATTGATTTCATCAGCTCAGACAATCCACCTGCCTTAGCTTCTCAAGTGCTAGGATAATAGGCCACTGCTCCCAGCTGGCCTTCTTAATATGAAGATACAGCCTTTTGAGAATCCTAATTCTATACAAGTGTCTCAGTTCCAGCTCCCCACCTCTTGAGTGCAAAGCTTTGTCTCCCATGGACATTACAACTCTAACCTCTAGATAGGTTAAATAAAGTATAGTATCTTCCAATGGTGAAATGCCATGTAGCTACAAAAGTATAAGATCTTTATATATGTATGATGTGGGAAAGAGCTGTAAGATACATTTTTAAGGGAAAAAAAAAATGCAGGATTCTGCATGTAAATGTATATGGCACATCTCCTGGGTGAAAGGTTCAACTACAACTTGGACTTCAAACCTTAACAAATGCAAACAACGTAACGTAATCATTTGTACTCAGATATTAATCTGAAAAATAAATAAAGAAATATTTTCTACATTAAAAAGTTAATTAAAAAATTCATATAAGTTTAACAGTGTATACATGAAGGCTGTCCGGAAAGTATTCAGCCATGTACTATGAAAAATAGAGACATACAAGTGTGGATAGTTTCCAGACAGTCTTCATATGCATTTATTTAAATGCATGAAATAGACCAGATTTGATAGCGCATGCCTGTAATCCTAGCACTTGTAGGAGGCTGCCCTGTTTACTGTAGGATATCAAGTTGCATCCTTGGCCTCTGTCTCCTAGATGCCAGTAGCACCTCCCAGCTGCAACAATAAAAATGTCTCTAAATGTTGCCAAATGTCCCCAGAGGGGACAAAATCACCCCTGGTTGAACCACAAGTCTATATCACTTTGCCTTGTTTGATTTTTTTTAAAAACCACATGCAGTATTGATTAATTAATTAATTAATTAATTTACTTAACTAATTTAGAGACGAGGTCTTGCTATGTTGCTCAGGGTGGAATGCAGTGGCTATTCACAGGTGCCATCACTGTGCAGTACAGCCTCAAACTCCTGGGCTCAAAGCCATCCTCCCACCCAATTTCTAGAGTAGCTGAGAGTACAAGTGTGTACCACCACCTTTGGCTTCTAATTATTTATGAAAATTAAAAATTAAAGAAGCAATATTTAGAGAAAATGGTTCAAGGTAAGGTATAAACTAGCAACCTGCAGGCTGAAACTAGGCCCTGAGCTTGACCTCTTAAGGCTTAAAAAAAAAAAAAAAAAAAAAACTCAAAGAGTTCTCAAAATTTAAGCCTGGTTAAGTACTGCATTTCTAATTTCTCTTGAAAAGTCAGATAATCTGGTGATTCTGGGCTCACATTCCCAGATGGCTCAATTAGTGATGCTGAGTAGCAGTTGCCCCCTTTAGGCAGGAAAAGAAGTCTTCAGTTGCTTCACCATATCCTGTTACCCATTTGGCTTTCAAAGCCATCTGAGTTTGAGATTCCTGCTATAAGGGGCATGCTATTGCTATCCATCCACACGGTCTGGAATTTTTATGTTCCTCATATGACTTTCTATCCTTACCTGCCATTGGATCTGCGCCTGGAGACAACACGAAAATCAATGGTGCACAACAACTGGAATCATTGTAGGATCCTTGGAGATCAAATGTAGGGGCTTCGATGTATACATTTCCCATGGAATCAGCAATGAAGTCCCGAATAGCCGGGACTATTTTGTCAGGTCGCAAACATCTGAGGACCACCAGCCTCTCCAGTCCATGAAGGAACTTCCAAGGTCCAGGGAATGGCTCTTCATGGGGCCAGGCTGAGTCATAGATGAACTTCCATTCACTTACATTTTGTTGCAAATGTACCATCAGGCCTTTCAGGACTGGTAATGCAGATGCACGAACAAATTCTGACCAGGCCTTGTCAGATAGCCATTCAGGAGCTGGGTTGAGAAAGGGGTTATCCAGTGCAACACCTCCAGTTAGAAGAAAGTACCAAACTTCCTCATTAATTTCATTTTTTTCTTTCATGATGCCAATGGTCAGGAGGAGAGAGAAGAGAAGCTTGTCCTTTTCAAATAGAGAACGGCACACGTTGTTGTAGATGCTCAGGGTAAAATGCTCTATGATATACTCAATACGCCGATCCAGCTCTTCACTCTTGGTGCTATTGGCCAGGGAAAGCACATAGAGGTTGATAAACCATGTCAAGGAGTACTGATACATTGGTTCAATGTTGGCCAGGTCAGAGATACAGAAGAAGATGGTAGCAGAGTGAATAGCTACTGGCTTATAGCCCATCCGCGTCTCATCAATCTGTGTTTCTGTCATGGAAGCTATTTTTTGTTTCTCAGAGATTTCTTCAGATAGTAATTTAGAGGAGGACAAAATTTTGATGGCAGTTTCGTTCTCCAGGATGTTGCCCTCAGATGTGGAGAGGACCTCCAAGATCTTATCTTCAATTTCCTTTAGCTGCTGCTTGTTCTTGGCACTTTCTACAATCAACTTATTCTTTACCTCTTCTAGTTCTGGCTTCTCCTTGGCAGCCACAATGCCAAGAAGTTGATCTTGGAGACCCAGAGGGGTGATCATGAAGTTGAGGAGACAGACTTTCACGGCTACTTCTGGCAGATAATGTGGGTTCCTCAAACGGGTTGTAATGTATAGTTTAAAATCCCTGGAGTATTCAATAATATTTTCACCCAGCCTCATATACTCAACCCCTTGTTGCTTGAATGTTGCCTTGAGCAAGATGGGTTCAATGAAAGCATCCAGCTCTTCTCCAACGTTTTCAAGTAAGACAGGGGTGCCAAACTGCAGAGCATTTTCCAATGTCCTCACATAGTTACTATCAGAGAACTTGATGACAGAGAGTTTATTTGCTTTCTCCATATTCTTAATCCATTTATTGGCCTGCCCCTGAGGGTCAATCATTAAGGCCCAGCGCCTGGAATTGGACACAATGATGCCATTGTCAATGGAGAAGGAGTCAATGGGAAGCCCAGCAATCTGCCAGGCACGGATTTTTACAGGATCCCCTAATGTGTTGCTGAGACTGAAGTCATTGGATCCGGGGATGACCTTGTTTTTACATTGGGCCAACCACTGGCTTTGGCACTGGGCCCGATAGTCAACCGTAAAGGCACCCAGGTAAGCCACAGTCCCCGAGGACAGTAAAACGTCACCTGTCAGATTAGTGTAGCGGATCCCCAGTTGCCGGGCAGCTTCTGTCCATCTGTCCTTCTCTCCCCCAAGACCACTGATTAGCTTCTCTGCCCTGATGAGCTTTTGGGAGCAGATTTCAATATTTTCTTCCAAGGCCTTTTTCTTCATGTTCATCTCCTCAAAGTCGTCATTTAGGGCCTGAAGCCGGTCTTCTACCAGCTTCAGCTCTGCTCGTTTCTGGTTGAGGTTCTGCATCTGTATGTCTAGCTTGCCTTCTGCTTCCTTTAGTCGCTCACGTTTGGGAGCCACCACCTTGGCCACGCGATCATACACCTCCATGGCCCTCACCCATTTGCACAGGCCCTCACAGGCAGATGACACATTTTTAATGACAGCTGGCTGGAAGTCTGGGTGATCGATAAACCTTTCCCGAATCCGCTTCATGACCAATGGGGGGATGTTGTCTTTGTCATAGGTCTTAAGACTCTCCAAGAATTTCAGATCTCCAAGGATCTTTCTTGATACCCCCCAGTAGTCTTCTATCATCTTACCTATTTGGTAAAAAGGCAGAGATTATAGGCTATATTAAGACAATTCTGGCTGAGACTTAAAATTCTACAGTATCTACTGCTCATATTTGAGAAATCCAAGCTCCTCACCATGGTCTAGAAGGCCCAGCTGACCTCACCCATCTCATATCTTCCTTTCCTGGACCTTCCTTCAATTCCTCCACAATCCCAAATTCTTCATACCAGAAGTCCTTTGCCTATGTGTAAATGGCATCAAGCTGTATCCTGACCAGACTTAAGGCCTCATTTTAAAAACCAACTCCAGGGAAAAGGACATCCTATTCAATAAATAGTTCTGGGACAATTGGATAGCCTTATGCAGAAGAATGAAACTGGATCCCTACCTCTTACCATATACAAAAATTAACTCAGGATGAATTAAAAACTCAAATGTAAGACCTGAAATCCTAAAAATTCTAGAAGAAAATCTAGGAAAAACTCTTTTGGAAATTGGTGTAGGTAAATAATTTATGACTAAGACCCTAAAAGCAAATGCAACAAAAACAAAAATAAATGCAGGAGACTTAAACTAAAAAGCTTCTGCACTATGAAGGAAATAATTAACAGGGTAAATTGCCACTTACAGGGTGAGAGAAAATATCCATAATCTATGCATCTGACAAAGGACAAGGAACTCAGACAACTCAGCAAGACAAAAAGCAAGTAACTTCATTAAAAATGCTATAATTGGGCAAATGAGGTGAAAGCTATGCTGATTAGTATGATGTAAGCACTCCAATTTGTACAAATGATCAACACACTGAAGTTGGCATAAATGTATTTATGATCTGTGTACAAAAGACTTAATAAAAAAAAGTGGGCAAATGACATAAATAGGCATTTTTCAAAAGAAGATATAGAAATCACCAATAGGCATATGAAAAATGTTCAACATCTGGCTTGGCACTTGTATCTCACAACAACAAAAAAAATAGGCGGGCTTTGTGGCAGGTGCTTGTGAGAGGCTGAGGCAAGAGAATCACTTACACCCAAGAGTTTGAGGTTGCTGTGAGGTGTGATGCCACAGCACTCTACTGAGGGCGACATAATAAGACTCTGTCTAAAAAAAGAAAAATGTTCAACATTGTAAATTATCAGAGAAATGCAAATTAAAACCACTATGTTACTTCAGTCAGAAAGGACATTATTAAAAAGTAACAATAGGGCAGTACCTATGGCTCAAAGGAGTAGGGCGCTGGCCACATATGCCGGAGGTGGCGGGTTCAAACCCAGCCCCGACCAAAAAACTGCAAAAAAAAAAAAAAAAAAGTAACAATAGATGTTGGTGTGGATGTGGTGAAAGGGAACAATTATATACAGTTGATGGGAATGTAAATTAGTACCTCTATGGAAAATAGTATGGAGATTCCTTAAAGAACTAAAAATAGATCTGTTATTCAATTCAGCAATCCACTACTGGACATTTACCCAAAAGAAAAGAAGTCATTATACCAAAAAGACATCTGCACTCAGGTATTTTTTACAACACAATTCACAATTGCAAAGATATGAAATCAACCTAATTGTCCATCAACTGATCAGAGGATAAAGAAAGGCTTTTGCAGTGACTTGGATGGCACTGGAGGCCATTATTCTAAGTGAAGTAGCTCAAGAATGGAAAATCAAATACCACATGTTGTTATTTATGCCCAGGAACTAAGATTTTGGTGTGCATGGTCATGCAGAATGCAATAATAGACATTGGAGTCTCAAAAGGGATGAGGGTTGGAGAAGGGTGAGGGATGAAAAATTATTCATTGGGTACAATGTACACTATGGGTGATGGGTATGCTAAAAGCCTAGACTTCACCACTATGTGATACATATATGTAACAAAACTCCACTTGTACACCCTAAATCTATTGAAACAATTAAAAAATCACCTCCTTAGAGAGGTTTCCTTAAACTTTCTCTATAAGGTCCCTCTGTCCCTCGCCCAGAATTTTCTTTCATCTTGCTTGCCAGAAGGTCCATTCCCTTTATAGCATTTATTGCAATCTGCAAGTTTTCATTTACATTTGATTGCTTACCTCTCTCTCAAAGCTGTAAGCTCCTGTTTACTAGAATGTGGCACATCACCTGAGACTCAGTTATCAATAAATATGGACTATCCCCTTCAGCGATGTCAAGAAGGCAACAGGGGGTGCAGCCCGTGGGAATGTGATTAGAATATTCTTTCCCCAGTCTGGGACGTAGGCTGGATGGCACTCAATCAGTCCTCCTTCTGATAAATGTGATCAAGTGAGGCTGTGGTCTTGTGAAAGAGAGGAAGGTGAGGGGGCAGCTTGCAGACTTACAACTGGACAGAAGGCTACCCATGGGATGTCCAGAAACAAAGCCAAGCTGTCACTCCACTTAGTGATCATCATACTGTCTAACAACTAACTAATCAAGTGAGTTCCGATCTTCATCCTGAAACAGTGCTCCCTTTGTTGACATGTTGGAATAAATTTGAGAGCCTTTTTGGCTTATGGTACTTCAAAAGTTCAGGCTCATCAAAAAAGAGTTACTCTGAGACATCATATTAAGTACAACAGGCCAAATGTGGCCCATTTCTAATTGCAAGTGCAGCAACCAGCCAAATATTTTCCATGAATGTTTTTGTTTGCATACTGGAAAGTGATTTGCTCCCCTTAAATTCAGGTACACCAGAACTAATTTAATTGCTCTTCTGCCTGATTCCAAGATACCCTATGAGTTGGGTGAATAATATACACAATTTGCTATAATTTTAACTTAATGATGAGTCCGGTGCTAATCTTCAGTGATTCAAGAGGAGACTTGACTTTCATGACCTGGCTATGCTTTGTGTGTCTCAGCAACTTTCAACACTGGCTGTACCTTAAAGCACCCCCAACTGCAGAAGCTTTAAAAAAATCTTAGTGCTCAGGCTACATCATAGACCAATGGAATAAGACTTTCTAGGAGTGGAGCATTGGGCTTTAACAATCCTCAAGTTCTCCAGGTACCCCAAAGGTACTAGCTAATTCATCTTCACTCAGACCAACTTATCATATCCTAGCTGCTTCCCTAAAGGATCCTTATTTATTTATTAATTTAATTTAATTTTTATTTATTTATTTATTTATTTTTAGAGAGAGAGTCTCACTTTATCGTCCTTGGTGGAGTGCTGTGGTGTCACAGCTCACAGCAACCGCCTCCAACTCCTGGGCTTAGGCAATTCTTTTGCCTCAGCCTCCCAAGTAGCTAGGACTACAGGTACCTGCCACAATGCCTGGCTATTTTTTTGTTGCAGTTTGGCTGGGGCCGGGTTTGAATCCACCCTCCTTGGTATATGGGGCTGGCGCCCTACCCACTGAGCCACAGGTGCTACCCTAAAGGATCCTCTTGTAAAGTCCACTCTCTGCTCAGTTGCATACTAAACAACAGGAAGCAGGAACCAGAGATTTTCAAACAAGAAATTGGAGATTTCTAACATTTCAGAAGGAATGAAGGAATAGCACTTCTGTTCCAAGGACAGAAAGACTTAAAAGGCAGGAAATTGAACTGGAGGTGGCTTTTAAAATCCTTGTTCAGTTCTAAGGCAGGAGTCTTAATATATATGTTTCTACTCCTAATTGTGAGAGAATGAATATTCAACTATGAATGTTTCTAAGCTCAATGGTATTTTATTTTTTTATTTTTTTTTTGAGACAGAGTTTCACTATGTCGCCCTTAGTAGAATGCCATGGCATCACAGCTCACAGCAACCTCAAACTCTTGGGCTTAACCGATTCTCTTGTCTCAGCCTCCCAAGTAGCTGGGACTACAGGCACCCGACACAATACCTGGCTATTTTTTTGTTGTTGCAGTTGTCAATGTTGTTTAGCTGGCCCAGGCCGGGTTCAAACCTGTCGGACCTGGTGCATGTGGCTGACACTGTAACCCTTGTGCAACGGGCACTGAGCCTAGGCTCAATGGTATTAAGAGCTTTCCTTCCCCCTCTTCTATTCCATCTCCCCATTTCTAAGTCTCTGTATCCTCTTTCTCTCTCTTTCTCTGCCTCTGTCTTTCTCCTGATTTCTTTTCTTTCTTTCTTTTTTTTTTTTTTGAGAAAGAGTTTCACCATGTCACCCTTGGTAGAGTGCCATGGCGTCACAGTTCACCTCGTCAGCAACCTCAAACTCTTGGGCTCAAGCGATTCTCTTGTCTCAGACTCCCAAGCAGTTGGGACCAAGGATGCTCGCCACAACGCCCAGTTATTTTCTGTTGCAGTTGTCATTGTTGGTTAGCTGGCCCAGGCCGGGCTCGAACCTGCCACCTTCAGTGTATGTGGCTGGTGCTGTAACCACTGTGCAACAGCCACCGAGCCCTTTCTCCTAATTTCTTTCCCTCCTGGTCTCGCTCTCCCTATTTGTTTTCTTTTTATGTGCATGTGTGTGCGTGTGTCTAGCTGTCTCAGTCTCTTTTTCTTTCTCTGGCTCTCTTTGTTTCTACTCTTCTCTCCCTAACTCTCTCTTCTCATCAACACATGACCCTGGGTGTGTTTGCTCCACATCGGACCTTTTGTGTACATGATCTTTGTTTTTGTAACAATTTGCAGGCTGGGGCCTTGACTAGGCTCAGCTCACTCACAGATACCTACATTTTCCCAACTGATTGAGAGGACAGAGGTTGGTGAAGAAGTGTAAGAGAGAGCTCTGGGTGCATATGAACATGCTGGAGCCTTTCTTAACTCCTCCAACCTCAATGATTCTGCCTGAAAGCCTCAAGTGGGTGCTGGCACCCTACTGCCAGGGGACAGGAGCCTGTGCAGGCATCAGGGTAGAATGTGGGGGTGGACTGTGTTTACCAGAGCCACTGGGGTCGGGCTTCCTCTCTGGTCTCAGGCCTTTCATGACACAGATGCTCTCCATGACCAGCTTCACAGGGCCTGGTGGGTTCTGCATTGACTTCACCAGTGAGATGTCGGTTGGGTTCAGTGTGTCCAGCGCAGCAAGCGCAGCCTCAAGTGCCGGCATTGCTTCGGCCAGGTCCCCCTCGCACTCAACCTGCAGGCAGCACAGGAACAAAGGGGTTAAGTGCCAGTGCCCATTGCAACCAGGGCTGAGGCAGAGCTCTCCTCCAAGAGGAAGCAGAGGAGGCAGCAGGAGGCATGTCCTGTACAGGTGCCTTTCAAGGATTGGGTGGGGTTACAGGAGCCACCATTGGCCAGCAGCAGGGATGCCGCATGGACTTTTGGGTTATGGTTTGGATGCCCTGAACAGTTGAGCATTTACATTGCTTGTGACTTTAAAAAATGAAGCTTTTGGTTTTAACAGGTTCCAGAGAGATATCTGAAACAAGTGAGTTCACACCTGTTGGTGAGAGTTGAGAGATGGAGCAAAGAATGAGGGTTCGGGGTCAAGTGACAGATGGAGGGAGGGTGAAGGCAAGTTTAGGTAAGAAACAAGGCATGAGGAGAGGCAGAAGGCTAGGGATGGGGCGAGGGTCCAGAATGTATTGCACACTCTCAGAGATGGGGTGGGGGTACAGTGAGGGATGGAGGGAAGCTTGGGGACAGGGTAGAGCTTAAGGCAAGAGAAGGATGGGTAACCGGGACTGAGATTAGAGCTGGATAAAATCACAGCTGGGGGGAGCTCTGGGAAAATGGGATAGTATATATTTTGGCCAAAATAAGTGCAATGGAATATTATTCAGTCATAAAAAAGCATGAAGTACTCCTACCTGCTAAACAGATGAACGTTGAAAACATGTGAAGAGAAAGAACCCAGACACAAAAGCCCACTCGTTCTGATTCCATTTAAATGAAATATGCAGAATGGGGCATCCACAGAGGAAGACACTGGGTTAGTGGTTGCCAGGGGTTGGCATCCATGGGGAATGATGCTAGTGAGTATGGTGAAATGTTCTAGAACTAGATAGTGGTGATGGTTGCACAACTTTATGAATATACTAAAAACCACTGCATTGCACAATTTAAAAGTGTTAAGTTTAAAGGCATATGAACTATATTTCAGTTTATTAAAAAAAAGAAAGCTTAATAGTACAGGATTTCATTTTATTTTTATAATATATATATTTTTTATAGAGACAGTGTCTCACTTTATCACCCTTGGTAGAGTGCCGTGGCATCACACAGCTCATAGCAACCTCAAACACCTGGGCTTAGTTAATTCTCTTGCCTCAGTCTCCCAAGTAGCTGGGACTAAAGGCGCCTGCCACAACACCTGGCTATTTTTTGGTTGAGTTTGGTTGGGGCTGCCACCCTCTGTATATGGGGCCAGCGCCCTACCCACTGAGCCACAGGCACCACCCAATATTATAGTATTTTAGAACTGGAAGGGACTTTATAGATTAGTTAGTAATCCATTTACTAAATTACACACACACACATACACACACAGAGTTCTAAGAGTAAACTGCACTAACCAAGGTCATACATCTGGTTAGTCACAGAGCCAAGTTTCTGGCTTCCCACTCAGTGAATTCTTTGTTAGTCCCATGGGTCCAAGGAGTGATCACACATCCATGATTGAAGCAAACCTGGCTCGGCACCCATAGCACAGTCATTACAGTACCAGCTACATACACCGAGTTGGTGGGTACGAATGCAGTCCAGGACAGCTAAAACAACAATAACAACTATAACAAAAAATAGCCGGGCATTGGGCAGGTGCCTGTAGTCCCAGCAACTTGGGAGGCTGAGGCAAGAGAATTGTTTAAGCCCAAGAGTTTGAGGTTGCTGTGAGCTGTGATGTCACAGCACTCTACCCAGGGTGAAACAGTGAGACTCGTCTCTAACAAAACAAAACAAAACAAAACAATCATCACAGGCACCCAAGGCTTTGTAGCTCTTTGCAAGTTACTTTCTTCCAGGCAGTCTTGGAGCAAGCTAAATGGTTTGTCAAGTAACTAAAAAAGTCCTGTCATAATAATAAAAGGCCTGTCCTCTGTAATAGTGATGCACCACCCTGCTTATGCATCAGAGTCACTGAGCAGCATTGGTACCTCCTCATGGTCAAGCTCCACCCCCAGAGATTCTGATTCATTCAGTCTGGGTGGGGTCTGGGCATCTGCATTTTTTAAATGCTACCTACGTGACTCTGACACAGAGATCTGTTGAGAAACTTCAGGTGACATGATCAGAACACTAAAAACAAAGGGCAAGAAGGAATAGACTTCCACTGCCTCATGAGGAATGACTGATGTGTGATGCATCTGGTCAAAATGATCATTAAGATGATTATATGACTTTTTTTTTTTTTGTAGTTTTTGGCCAGGGCTGGGTTTGAACTCGCCACCTCCCCACCTCTGGCATATGGGACTGGCGCCCTACTCCTTTGAGCCACAGGTGCCTCCCAATTATATGACATTTTAGAAAAATGTTTGTGATAGGGTGTTAAGTGGGGGTGAAAAGCATGATGGACATTACAACTGTGCTATGAGTGCCATCATGTAGAACTGTCAGTGGGTATAGACAGGGACTAAAAGGAAACTTCTAACTGAAGTTGCAAATTCAAAAGGTGTTAAAAATTGAGTTCTAAGAAATTCTTGCATATGTGTTGTTATGACACATTAATTATTTTATTTGTTTCACAATAAAATAATAAAAAATGGTTCCTGTGTTTTTAGCCATGCAAAGAGCCACAGGACTGGTTGAGAGGTATGAAGCTCAGAGCACTCTGGATGAAATATAATCAGATCTACAGTATTGTAGGCATTATATGTTATCCTCATTAGGATGAAAAGAAATAATTCATCTGTGTAACTAATTTGAGCAGCCATTGTATTTGTGAGTCAAGTGTTGAAGACCTGACTTTTTCTCTTTCACTCTCTTAGTCATCCCAGCATGGATTCCATTTGCACAATAGAGTCCCTCCTGTGTATTAGCATTAGTTGCCCCTACTGGGTAATCTGGTGGTAAAAGGAGATTAGAGACAATTCTGCAGTCTTCCTATGGACAAGGACTTCAGCCCTGAAAGGTTCAGGCCTCAGGGGAATTGCAGAGCAGACCCAGGTTTCTTCTCCTCCCTCCATAGTTACTTTCTTGCACATCCTGATTCATCTCCAAGATGTCACTCCTAGGATAGGTGATAGGACAGCAAAGCATTAAACCTCACCCTTTGCACCGCGAAACCCAAGGTAGCAGTTTATTGCCTGGAGTGGGTATGGTGGGAAGTCCTGCGTCATCTCCTCAAAAACCTTGTGTCATTTTCACTTCCTTCCTGCTCCAGGAAGTTGCTATTTTCTCCTGACATTACAGAGCAGGATCCTGGGTATGTGTTCCCATTCCCTATGGTACCCACCCATGGCAAGAGGCCTTCATCACATAGGCAAGCCCCTGGCATACAGCAAAGAACAACAGTTTTGGAGAATAGCTAACATGGACCACTAAACTCTGACACATGCTATCAACTTAACCTGTTTTTCTTTCAGTACCCCTAATAATTGAGATCTGATGTCCCTGATTCTGGTACTGAACCATGGAAGAGTTGCAAATTCATGTGCCAGAGGGGTCAAGCCTGTGATGTGAGTGTGGGAAGCAGGTTGGTTGGGGCTTTGGCGAATAGGAATACACAGGGGCAGCATCGATTTGATGCCACTAATGAGTGCAGCCCAGAAATGCAGGTCCAATGTTGCCAGAATGCCTAGTGTTTTTTAAAGAAAAGCTGAAATTTCTGAATTTTTACTTGAAGTCTCCTGATTTTTTGTTTGTTTGTTGTTTGTTTGATTTGTTTTGAGACAGAGTATTACTCTGTTGCCCTGAGTAGAGTGCCATAGTGTCATAGCTCACAGCAACTTCAAACTCTTGGGCTCAAATGATCCTCTTGCCTCAGCCTATCAAGTAGCTGGGACTACAGGAGCCTGCCACAACACCTGGCTAGTTTTTCTATTTTTAGTAGAGACGGGGTCTCAGTCTTGCTCAGGTTGGCCTTGAATTACTGAGCTCAAGCAATCCACCCACCTCAGCCTCCTAGAGTCCTAGGATTACAGGTGTGAGCCACCATGCCCTGCCAAGTTTCCTGATTTTTAAAAGTTGATAACTATTTCTGATTTTTAAGAAATACTGTGTGTGTCACAGTGCACATGTGCTCCTTGGCTGCTGGTTTGCAATTTCTGGAATAACAGTTAAAAGTAAGGGCTTGGTGTCAAAGAGCTCTGAGTTTGAACGCCACTTGGTAACAGTGTGACCTTGGACAAATAATTTACATTCTTGTACCATGATTTCATAACTGAGGAATGATACTATTTGCCTTACAGGGTTATGAGGATGACAAAAGGTTATATAAAGCAAAAGGAGAATATTGCGGTCTCCACAAGGAAATAATTTTACTCCTATTTCCCCAATGCCTAGTGAAGTGCCAGCACCTAGTAGGTGTTCAATAAATATTTGTTACATGGAAGAATACCAGAGAAACCAGTGTGGTGCTGCTAGGCAGTAACTATTATGCACATGTATTGTTATCTTGTCATGCAATGGGTTTGGTGCATGGTGATTATTATCTTTTATGGTTTCCATTTGCCTCTTGTCTATGCCACTGGGATTAGGCATGAATAGTTTTTATAATCCAAAGTATGCACTGTGGGACTCTGGGCCCTGGGATCAGATCCCCAGGGAACCTACCACAGGCCAAGTCTCAGGTCTTATTAGAGAAAAGCCCATCTAAAAGACCTCTCCTTTTCGGGAAAATGCCCCATGACCCATTTGTGATAGAATATAGAACAGCCTCCTTCTTGCTTAAACGCTTGTTTGAAAAATGGTCAAAAGAATTTTCTAACCGCTAAGTGGGGATAGAGGGACAGATATCTTAAACTTAAGTGCTATCAAGTCTGGATTCTAATCCCTCAACTAGCTATGCAACTCTGGAAAGTCATTTTTCCACTAACTTTGATGCCATCAAATCTCAGATATTGATCCCTAAGTGTCAGGGTAGTTGTGATACTCAAATGGGATTGTATACTACATAATTCTTTAAGAAATATATAACATCACATCAACATTAATCAGATTTTCTTCATTAGAAGAATGAACGTCTGAATGCAGGTCAAGCCCTACCCAGGACCATTTTTCTTTGTTATAAGAATCACTTTCAAATGGGGTACTCTAGGTTCAACATTCTGTCTTCTGAAAACATTTGTATCACACCTACAACATGCCAGGCAAAGTTGAACAAAAATGTGATGGAGGTAGAGGAAACAGCGTGTGGATATCTAAAGGAAGAGCATTTAGAGCATAGGGAACAGCCAGTGCGTGCGTTGTGATTATTTAAGGAATAGCTAGGAGGCCTGTGTGGCCCAAGCAGAATAAGGAGGGGAAAGCAGTAAGAGATGAGGTCAGCACAGGTTGAGTTTTATAGACTTTGACTCTGAGTGAGATGGAGAATATTTGGAAAACAGTAATGCTTCCTGGAGAGAGGTACGTGTCCGAAAGACTTGCTTCATCACTTACTACCTATGTGGTGCTGGAAAAGTTGCCTGCCCTCTGATCCTCACTTCTCTCATGTGCAAGATGGGCACAGCTATGCACGTTGTGCAGGACTAGATTTTTCCCTTTCCCCTCAGCTCTTTGTACCTTGATTCCATGAGCGACGGCAGCAGCAGCATTGGCTTCTTTTTCATCTGCCTGCACCAGGAGCTTTTTGGCATCAGCTTCTATTGTCTCCTCTTCAATTTTCACCATCATTTTAGCAGTCTCCTCAGAGGTGAGAATGAGTTGAGGTTGAAGGGCAGTCAGTTCTACCTGCATGACTGCCACCTGGCAAGGAAAGAGGGGCGAGAGAAATTCAGGGTCAGCCGTGTCAGTGCTGAAAATGGCAAAGTGGGCAAAAGTGGAAATGATTCTCCAACTTAGGACATATGCAGAAAATACAAACCAATGATTTTGACATAGTATTTGGTATATATTTGTTGGCTAGTGATCAGTTCTTCGGTCTCTCAATGCTGTGTGTTGTATTTATCAAACACTGTGCTAAGCACTAGACATATAATGGAAGACTGAAAATTTTAAAAAGGCATAGTTTCTATCCTCATTGAGCCTACATTCTAATGCTGGAGGCAGGAAGAAACAGACCAAAAGGAAGTTCAAAAATTTTTTTTAAGCTTCATTATTTAAGGCTGTGGAGGAAATATACACAGCTGAGATTCCTGAAACAGAAGGAACTTTCAAGGCTACTTTCTCCAATAGTGTTGTGGACTGTATGTTTGCGTCCTTACTCCTACCCCATTCACATGTTGAAGCCTAATCCCCAATTTGATCATATTTGGGAGTGGGGCCTTTGAAGGTAATTAGTGTTAGATGAGGTCATGAGGGTGGGGCTATCATGATGGGATAAATGCCCTCATCAAAAGAGGAAGAGACATGAGATTTATCTCTGTCCACTATGTGAAGACACAGTGAGAAGGTGGCTGCCTGTAAACCAGGGAGAGAGCCCTCACCAGAACTGGATCTGCTAGGGCCTTGATCTTAGACTTCTCAGCCTCCATAATTGTGAGAAATAAAAAAAGGTTTGTTGTTGAAGCTACCCAGTCTAGGATATTTTGCTATGGCAGCCCAAGTTGACTGAGAGCAACAGTCTGATGCCCTATAAAACATTCTTACCAATCGGTCTTCTGGTCTCTGTTTGTATACCTCTAATGATAGGGTGGTCACCACCTCTCAGGGGAGTTCTGCCATTTTTCAGAAAACTAACCCCCATTCAATCAGATTTCCCTGAAGAAAAGCTGAAATTTACCCATATGCAGTTTTTATTCTCTGGTACTGATTCTGCCTTCTAACACAGCCCAGACACAAAGAATTGGATTTCAAGTACTTGGAGAGGGTTTTCATGATCTTGTACTCACTCATTGCCTCCTAAAAGTCCTAGTATGACATCAGAAGCACAACATCCTTGCCTAGTTAGGGACATGGGCTCTGGAGTCACAGAGATCTGTCTTTCCACTACTTGCCAGGCTATGTGATTATAGGCAAGTCACCTGGCACTTTTACATTTTGCATTCTTTATAACACTTTACATACATACTTTATAACACTAATACTTTATAATAGTATTTTCCTCATACATGGCCAGGAAGTTAACCGGCATTATTATTCTCTTTTCTGGTCTAGACTATCCTAGCTCCTCTTGCTGTTCTTCCAACAGTGTAGTGTGCTCACTCTTACCTGGACAGACTCCAGTTTCAACATCTCTCTAAAAGCCAAGGACTCCAAGTTGGACCTAATACCCCCTAGAAGAAGGGCTACCTCTGATCTTATTTCCTATCCTAGTGTTGCAATGTTTGTGGGTTTCCTGTACACGGCAATAGGTCAACTTACTGTAAATTAGTCAGTTGCTTCAGTTCTTGGACCTGAAAATCCATCCATATGGTTCTAAGTGTAGACAGTTTGTTAAGTGGCTCCAAGCATAAATTAATTAATTACCTATATATATTGGGCATTTTGCTAAAGGCTGTATTTGTGTCACCTTATTTAACCTTCCTAGCAGTCCTGTGCAGTAAAAACTGTTATCTCCTTTTTATAGAAAAAGAATTTGAGGCCCAAAGAGGTAAAATAACATGTTCAGGCTCTATAGCTATTGTGCAGTAGAGCTGGAATTGGAGATCTGATCTGACTCCTGCCCAGTTGCCCACAAGGATGAGATGAAGGAGGCACTTGCCTTGAGGACCAAACTTAAGTGGGCAGCAAAAAACTCAGTACTCAAGATAACTAGTGCTTTATTGTAAAATGTGAAGAAATAAAAATTAATGCAAAAAATCCACAAAGAACAAATTATCCAAATCTTAAAGAGAAAATCCCACAGGGCTGGCATTAGGGTAGGGCAGGTGAAGCGAGCTCTGCAAGTGCAGGGTCAGATCCTGTCTTTCTGTGGTGTCCTCTTAAATTCTGCACATGGAACAAGTGTCTCACCACCTCCATCTTGTCCTGGGCCTCTCTTCGTCCCTGTTCTATTTTGGTAGTGCTCACCTGTGAAGATGCAAATTCGAGTTTCTGCAAGCCTGTCAGATAACGGTTCCTCATCATATCCACCTCTTGCCTCTTGATGTTTAGGAGAGTCTTGAAGGTTAGAATCAATTCAAGGTAGGAGGTGGGGGTCACATAGTTGTGTCTACGAAGCTTATTATAATAATCAAGTGACAGCTTATTTACACTCTCCTGAAAATATTTGCACATGGAGACGACCCTGCAGAGAACACCAGGCAGTGAGGCAGGACCCAACTTCCTCCAAGAAGATTTGTGACAACTTTGGTTACAGATGTGAGGGTGTGAGAAGACATACACACTGACTATGACCCACTAGAATCCAAAATTCCCTGAAGACAGATCAACAGACCTGAGATAGAGAAGAATTGGTGGGGGAAGGTGCACATTCTTACTGAAATGGTCTTTGGTCAAGTCATTTCTATCTGATCCATCTGATGAATCGCCAGGGCATAAGCAGGAGTTCCTACCTTTAACTATTGGAGAAACCTCCTGGCTTTACAGAACAATGTTTTAAAATGTAGGGTGGCGGACACAGTGTCTCACAACTGTAATCCCAGAAGTTTGGAATGCTGAGGCGAAAGGATGCCTTGAAGACAGGAGTTCTAGAATTGCCTGAGCAAGAATGAGACCCTATCTCTACTAAAAATAGAAACATTAGCTGGAGTCCGAGCTACTCAGGAGGCTGAGGCAGAAGACTCACTTGAGCCCAAGAGTTGAGCTATGACAGTACCACTGCACTCTAGCCTAGCCTAGTGACAAAGCAAGACCCTGCCTCAAAACAAAACAAAGGAAACAAGGGGAAAAAAAGAAAAAAAGCATAAAATATAGGATTACCAACAGAACCAATTATATTGAAATAGACTATTCAAAACATTTACTATTATTATTTTTTTTTAGAGACAGGGTCTCATTTTGTCACCTTCAGTAGAGTGCCGTGGCATCACAGTTCACAGCAACCTCCAGCTCTTGGGCTTAGGTGATTCTCTTGCCTCAGCCTCCTGAGGAAAAAGAATCGGTGCCCGCCACAATGCCCAGCTATTTTTTGTTGCAGTCTGGCCCGGGCTGGGTTCAAACCCACCACCACCCTTCAAAACATTTTTAAAGCCAAATTTGTGCTGTAGTAATATACATACTTTTTTATTGATGCATTCGATCAGGGGTTGGCAAACTTTTTCTGGGAAGGGTCAGGTAGTAAATTGTAGCCTTTGTGGGTCATATGATAGCCATCAGAATTACTTTACCATTGTAGGGCAAAACAGCCATAGACAATATGTAAACCAATGGCATGGCTGCATTCTGATAAAACTTTATTTACAAAAACAGGTTGTGAATTGAACTTATCCATGGACTACAGTTTTCCAACTCCTGCATTAAATAATAAAACTGGGAAGCAGGTCTAAAAACCATAACTTTAAAGGAAATTATAAGCTGAGTTATCTGTTGTGACTGAATGAGATATGAAAAGAATTGTGATTCCTACTGGTAACAACATCATTGGTCCTGCAAATCCCATTGGGCTTTATTGCCTATATTCATCATTGAAGGACATGCAGAGTACTAGCTGAATATCAGTGGTAAAAGAAGATGTAATTTTCCTCATTTCTATACCTACCCACTATATATATATATATATATATATATATATATATATATATATATATATTTTTTTTTTTTTTTTTTTTTTTTTTTAATAGAGACAGAGTCTCACTTTATGGCTCTTTGGTAGAGTGCCATGGCATCACACAGCTCACAGCAACCTCCAGCTCCTGGGCTTAAGCGATTCTCTTGCCTCAGCCTCCCGAGTAGCTGGGACTACAGGCGCCCGCCACAATGCCCGGCTATTTTTTTGTTGCAGTTTGGTACAAGCGCCCGCCACAACGCCCGGCTATTTTTTTTG
>CAUYPK010156339.1:0-16424 GCA_963574355.1 Loris lydekkerianus
AGTCTGGGGAGATAAGACTCCAGGCATCTCTGGCTGGTGGGATCTGCCTATGATCATCCCTTTGAGGATACAGGGAGCCAGCAAGGGACTTCTGGACCCCAGGAGGAGGACAAAAACAGTGGAAAACTGGCAAGTGGCTGCGTGTGTTCCATCAACCTAATCACGCCGGCAACCATGTCTGTGTATCCACAGCCAGAGAAAGAGCATTTGAGAAACACGGCAATGGCTGACAGTCAAAAACTGACAAGTATCTTTGCAAATTAGAAAACAAAGTGAACTTCACATCTTTCATGTTTACCTGGATGGAGCTGGAACATATTCTTCTTAGGAAAGTATCTCAAGAATGTAAAAAATAAAATAATAAAATAAAAATAAAATAAAATAAAATAAAATAAAATAAAATAAAATAAAATAAAATAAAATAAAATAAAATAAAATAAAATAGGAGTCAGCGAGTGTGAGCTTAGAAAGAGGTAAAAGTATGTGTGGCTGCAGAGCCAGGAACTACCAGGAGCATGAGAAGAAAACTGCTTCAAAGCTGTCTTGCACCAAGGAGTCCAATGTGGGTCTCCCCTTGGCAAGTGTCGCCCACCAAGCCCAGCACCAGAGTCCCACATGCTCGGTTTCCTGGTCCTGCCACCATCTACAGGGATGGTGGTGAGGGAAAGATGTCATCATGAGATGCTTTAGTAACGAGCTTATGGTGAAGACTGACGGAGAAGCTTCCCGACCTGGTCTAGTGTTGCCTCCTGGGCAGAAGCTGAGCCCTGCTCCTGAGAGTGGCTTGAGTTGTATGATCAGGAGACCATGTCCTTTTTGGTGCAGATTCGGCCACCCCAGAGAGAGATGGAGCATTGAGAAGGAGGTAATCTTCAAATCCCTGGCAGAGGGAGTAAAAAGTTCTAAAAGGAAAGCTTATCTGGATAGCTTCTCCCTGCTCTCTTGAGAATATTTTGGAGAGAAGCCAGACTGAATTTATGAAAAGTCTGAGTGCAGAGAGGAATTCAATTGATTTTGATTTTAAATAATGTCAGCTTTTCCCTCATTACAGAAACATGTAATATATATACAACAGTACTACAATATTATTATTATGCTTGCTGAAGAAAATTTAGAAAATACACAAAGAGGTAAATAAAAGTAAATTAAGATCACCATAATCTTGCTACCTAGAATAACTTTCAGTAAAAAGAATAACCACTAACCAACATTGCCAGCTCAGTTGACCCTCTCTTCACTAAGACATAAGAATCATTTGTTATTGACATACAAATTATTTATATAGAAACAGATACATAGCTGGTTTTAGAAGTTTCTTTGAAGACTTGGTGTTTCCTTTAGATCTGGCTTACCTATTCATTTCCCTTTTATACCCTTTTTAAAAATAGATGATATATTCTGTGGCTCATGCCTATAATCCTAGCATTCTGAGAAGCCAAGACTGCTGGATTGCTTGAGTTCAACCATCCTCAGCAAGCACAAGACCCCATTTCTAAAGATAGCCAGGCATTGTGGCAGGCACCTGTAGTCCCAGTTACTTGGAAGGCTAAGGCAAGAGGATCACTTGAGCCCAAGAGTTTGAGGTTGCTGTGAGCTATGACACCATAGCACTCTACCAAGGTTATCAAAGAGAGACTCTGCCTCAAAAAACTAAATAAATAAAAACAAAATTGAATAATATAAAGGTAAACCTTAGCTCTTGTTAAAATAATTAAAAAGTAGTTATTACACAGCCTATATTGCTAAAATAAGACACAATATTTCAAAAAGTCTTCCCAAGCTCAGGCGTGCTAAAATAAGCTTGTACCAAACTAAGCCAGTTTTAAGATTTGTGGGAGTTTGGGGGCTGGTTGCTGAAAGGTTTATAATTAAAAATTAAAATATACACATGTAGAATTAAACTAATTGTATCACCACAAAGGTAATAAATATTTAGAACTGATTCCTTCCCAATTGTTTTAGTACATCCTTCTTTCTAAAGTGTTTAGATATTTTTTATTTCCTAATTGTTTTAGTTCACATTACTATTACCTAGCCTGTCAGGAGTGTCCAACATTTTGGCTTCTCTGGGCCACAGTGGAAAAAGAGTTGTCTTGGGCTACACATTAAATACACAAACACTACTGAAAGCTGATGAGCAAAAGAAAAGGTTCACGCATAATTTTCATCATATCCATCACTGATAAGGAAAAATGTCCTCATGTAATCTGCATACAGCCCACTGGCCACCATGTGAACACCCACGCTAGGTAATAGTAGAGTTTACAATTATTGCATTGTAGGGTGGAAATATTATCTAACTGTATGGTACTTTGTGTCTTTTCCTGAATCCCCATCCAGTGACACGTTGGTAGCTTGCAGTCAGCTATTGTGGGAGTGTTTACACCACAGAAATTGGCAAATGCTGCAAATCAAGTATTCCCCACTGCACCACCTGCCCCTGTGAGCCAATTAGTTGTCAAACATTCCCCCAACATTGCTATTCTCAGTATGTGATGAAGGATTAATTCAGAAGAGTGATCATGGGCTCATTTTTTTAAAATTTGATCTGAGGATTAGGCTTCTATGCTTGGCCTCGCCAAGATCTGGCGCCTCCTGGGATGACGGGCTTGGTGGTGACAATGTCTCTTTCTCCAGGTTCTTTTAAAGGAGAGACATGTTTGCTCTGCCCTCCCCTGGCGCTGAAGCAGCAGGTGTGTTTGTGCAGGTCTTTAAGGTATCTTTAAAGTAAATAGGCTTGATAAAATCTTTCCTTTTCTCTTTTCTTCATTCTTCTGTTACTTGTATTGATCCAAGTCTTTCCACAGGCACGGAGTATGCTGGCTGTGTTTGTTCATTTCTGTAAATAGATAATCAGGAAAGCCAATGGTATAGAATAGGCTCTGTTATGATGAACCCAGGGGCTGGCCCACTACTTCCTCCCCTTTGAGAGTTGGTGTATACAAGATTTTCACTTCAACTCCTTTCCACACTTGGCCAGACCCTTTTGTTGCCCTATTTGCTGTCACCAGGCATTGATCCTGGAGGTGAAATCAATCCCCTCGCTGGCCTTTTATGGAAAGTTCAAGCTTGCCTTGGGCTGGACACTCTCCTTTTCAGCTTCAGGTATATTTTTTGGCATATTGAGGGAATGAGGTTCCCATGAACGGCTTGTGTGTAAAAAGCCAAGAAGTTAACTGGTGTTCCAAGCAAGTTCTGTGTGTTGCTGAGGTCTTTGGGGGTGTCCAACAAATGGCATGCTCTTTCCTGCCCAAGTTTGGAACCAAATGAGAAGTAAAATATAAGAATAAGCCAATGGAATCCCAAAGATAATATTTATAACTGATAAAGTCTGGGTGAGAGAATGTGGTTCATATGTTTGTGCAAATAAGCTCCCTACTACTGCAGGCTGAATTCCAGCAGGGAGGTGTGGTGGGCCTGGGGAGGTGTCCACCCCACCCTACAGGGACGAATCTTGCCCCGGAAGTGCCACTTATGGCCAAGAGTGAATTGAGACACAGGGCCTCTCACTGCCTGGGACAGTGGGCTCACCTTTCAAACCTGCCAGTCAGGATGGAGGAGCAAGTGGTGTGCAGAGACGGTTAGGACTTAACCCACTGTGTGCCCTAACTGAAGGGTCCCTAATTAGAGACTTTCAGCTTCCCCATGACACCCCTAAACTGGACTGCTCAACGGACCTGAGAACATGTGTCCATACTGGCAGCAGCTCAGGAAAATTCCTCTATTGGAAAGCTGAGTTCTGCCTATAATAGATCAAGTTTACAGAATGGAAAAGGAGACCCACGGTCATTTCAGGGTGCTTTTGGGAAGAAAACAGGATTTGTAATTAAAGTCAGTTATACCTGTTTTCCTCTTAGGGTGCTGTACTTGGTTAGAATATGGAACATTCTTCCAAAATTCATGACTACCTGGAACCTCAAAATGTGACTTGATTTGGAAATAGGGTCTTTAGTGATGTAATCACATTCCACAAGATCTGGGCAGTGCCCATAGCTCCGTGAGTAGGCTGCTGGCCACATACACCAAGGCTGGTGGGTTCGAGCCCAGCCCGGGCCAGCTAAACAACGATGACAACTGCAACCAAAAAATAGCCAGGCATTGTGGTGGGCACCTGTAGTCCCAGCTACTCAGGAGGCTGAGGCAAGAGAACCACTTAAGCCCCAGAGTTTGAGGTTGCTGTGAGCTTGTGAGCTGTGATGCCATGGCATTCTACCGAGGGCGACACAGTGAGACTCTGCCTGAAAAAAAAAAAAATTCCACAAGATCATACTAACTTGGGGTGGGCCCTAAATCCAATATGAATGGCTCTAAGTCCAGTATAAGAAGAGAAAAATTTAGACACAAGACACGGACATAGGGACATGTGATGAAGAAGGCAGGGTCTGGCCTTATGGTGTCATGAGCCAAGGAATGTTGCCAGCAAGTATCAGGAACTGGAAGAGGCAAGGGAGGATTTTTCTCTAGAGTCCAACAGGTGGCCACCACGTGGGCCCCTTGAGGCAGGAGGAGGTAGATTTTCTTGGGAAAGAGGTGATAGAGAAATGGCCAAAACTGAGCATCATTCATTCCACTATCATTTGGTCCATGCAGGGTGATGGAAGGGCCTGGGATGTCCTATATCTCAGCCCCTCTGAGGCATCCCAGCTCCCGGTCACTCACAAGTCTCCCCTGCCTGTCAACCACATCCCTGGTTGGGGCAATTTGTCTGTGACTGTACTGGAATCTACCTGGCTGTTATGAAGTCACCAGGTAGGCTCTGCTTGGGACCCTTGAGGCCACCCCGTCTGCCTCTGGGTTTCCTCCCAGCCCTCCCTCCAGCCCAGTGTCCCCACTCTCTTCCCACGCTTAGCTTTTAGCAGGAAGAAAAAAACTACCTTTCTACGCTTCTCAGGAGGGGCTTGGAAGGGGTTTCAGGGACTGAGTAGGGTCTTGTGGTCCTTGGATAGTCATCACAGGATGCCCTGTGTCCTTCCAGAACCTACTGCAGAGCCAACCGCTCATTTGAGGCCTCAGACAGCGGCTGTGCCATCGCTCTCAGAGGGCTGTGCAAAGGCTGGTTGAGCTGCAGGTTTTCCTATGTCATTATCGAGTTGAACATTCAAGGTAATGGAACGCGCCCTGTTCCGACAGCCAGTTTGTTGTAGGTAGAACTGGTGTCAAAGTGGGTCTGAAGCAAAGTGGTGCCTGCTGGGGAACAATGGGTGGGAACGGCGCACACAGGGGCTCCTGTGCTGCCCTGGGCACACAGCCCTTGTGCAGAGTCAGGCAGGAATTAGCCGACTGTACTTGACCTTGGACACTTGCATTCTCTGCCTGGTCCTGGCCCATTCTCATCTCAGCTTTCTGCTTTCTCCTCGGAGGAATCAGCGGCAGCCTTCAGCGTCTGTTCCCCATCCTTCTTCCAGACCCCTGAGATCCAAGCCACTTATTAGCTTTCCCCCCAAATGTCCAATTATATTGCTGAAAAATTACCACGGCCCATCTCAAACACAATATATTTCCTCTGCGAGTTCTTGACTCTTTAGGTTAAAAAGGGAAAGTTGCGTTTTTCTACTTAATCCCACTGTGAAGTTTTCTCGCTCATTCAACGCGTTCCTTCAGATGACACCTCCCAGGCTTCCCATTCCTCACTCCTAATCTCTATGTCCCTTCCCCTGATTTATGACTTACATGTGCGCCTGCCCTTCTCACGCCTCTCTCATTCCTATCACTTCTGTCTGCAGCCACCTCACCTGGGCAATCCCAGGGGGGCCCAGGGTGAGTCCCCCCCCCCCCTTTGCCCAGGATGTTCCATTGTTCTAATCAAAATGCGTTGCCCTCTAAAATGTCTTTTCTCTACTCAAAGATGACGTTCGTTTTTCTCTTTTACAACTTCGGGCATCAAGGGACAACAAAACAGATTCCAGTCTTCATGAAATGAAAACTACTTGCTTTCCCTTGGTCTCTAATCAAGGGCACTTATCTGAAGCAACAATCGCGTAAAATAAGAATGATCTCTGCAGAGTCTTTTTTTAAAGGATTAGGCGAATCAGCAGTTTCACTGTCATACCTCTCATTGAATCTGTGCTGTGTATGTGCTCTTTCATTTAAGATGATTCGATTCTTCTAAGAAGGATAAACCAGCTATAGAAACAATTAGCGTGTGAACGCCGTTAGTCACAGGTAAAGTGAGCAGAGGGTTTGTGCATTGAGGCATCAAAAAGGGATGGAAGGACAAAGTAGTAGAAGCAATAAGCACGAGGAACTCAATGCGCTTGAGGTCTGAACTCTTGGTGCCACCCATTCTGGCCCCACGTCTGCACAGCCTGATAAATGCAGACAACACCCACAGCCACTCGGCAGGTTCATCAGTGAGCCATGGCTATTGGCCAGGTGGCCTTGCCTCTGGGCCTCTACTGGAGGGCAGGTGTGTGCAGGTTCTGGGCACCTTCTATCCACCTGACTATTCAACCATCCCCGTACCCACACCATCAACAGACAGAGAGGTCCACGTGTGAATGTGGCACAGCCCAGGACGCAGGGAGTGGGGGTCCTTCCCTCTCCTGAGTGTGTCAGCCACCTGCAGATCTCTCTCCTTCTTTCTTACTGTGTGTTTTCAATTGAGATGATAAACCACGTGACTCGAGCATCTTAACGTGGTCTGTGAACCTTTCTGTTCTGTGATAGCCTTGCTAGTGGGCATTTGTAGGATTTGCATTGACGACAGGATCTTTCATCTGGAGAAGACCACAGACGTTAGACCCACGTCCCCCAACTGTTCTGTGGGTGCTCGATGAGAGATGTATTAGTCAGAGTTTTATAGAGAAACAGCACCAATCGGATATGTGTGTGTGTGCAGAGAGAGAGAGAGAGACAAAGAGAAATAGAGATTTATTTTAGGGAATTGGCTCGTGATTATGGGCACTGATAAGTCCAACACCTGCAGTGTGGACCTGCAGCCTGGAGCCTCAAGAAGAGCCAACATCGCAGTGGAAGTCCACAGGCAGCTGCCGGCAGAACTCCTGCCTGGGGACAGGGGAGGGAGGTGGTCTTTGGTTGTATTAAAGCCATCCACTGATGGGACATGGCCCCCCTACAGGGCACTCTGCTTTACTTTCAAAGTCCATTGACTTAGTGTAAATCTCATTTAAAAAAAAACCCACACAGAAATACCCAGAACAATGTTTGATCAAATATCTGAACACCGTGACCCAGCCAAATTGACACACAAAATTAACTGTCAACAGGAGGCATGCTCGGAAAAGCACTGGATCCTTCAGAAAAAGGGTTCTGTCCACAAACACATTCAGGAAAAGCTGAAAGATTATGCCTCAAGGCTTATTTTACTAAAGGGCTCCTCAGAACCTTTAGTGGGAAGATGGAGGGTGCAGTGTTTCACACACTCTGCCCATGGAGCCCTGGTCTACAGAGCTTGGAACAGGGGTTCCACAGAACACAGTCCGGGGAGTGTGGACCTAGGGTCACCTAGGGATCCAAGAAAGAAGGGAAGGGGCTCTAGGACCGCAGTCTGTCTCCCTGTCTGTGGGGTTAGGTAGCATGGATATGGCTGGAATGGAATGATTCCTGACGGCTCCTGACTGCTGAGTCCTCTCAACTTGTTCCATGTCCTAACAGGTCGCTCACACCAGACACTCTTGCCACAGGGCCTTGGCACACGCTATTCCCCCGGTGCTGAACTGCTCTTCCCCAGCACCCTCACCCCTCTACCCCACCCTCCTATAGGCCTTTATCTAAACACCATCTCCTCTTGCCCTTCTCTTCTTTCCCCATATTGTTGGCAGGGGTTGACATCACTCCTTAGCTCTCTCCTTAAACTGTGATTGTCTAGAAGACAAGCCCCAGGGGGGCAGGGATTCCTTCCTGTTCTCTTCCCTGCTGTATCCCTGGCTCACAGGAGTGCTCAGTAACAGGGAAGCAACAGCCGGAACTGGACAACAGGGAGGGGTGAAGGGTGAGCCACGGTCACAAAGCCTCTCCCCTCACCTCCTTTAACCCCTCCAGTGTTGTCAAAATATCTCCAGGTCTCATCATCAGCTTGTTCGTTTTCTACCTTCCTGCTCTGCTCCGTCTCGGGCAGACTGTGTGGTGGGGAATGTGTTGTGTGTCCCACTGTCAGTCTAAGGTTTGCCCTGGGTCACGTGTTCTCATAGTCTGGGCCTTCCTCACCTTGCGGGCTTCTCCTGCTACCCTCTGCCCAGGTTCCTCTGGAATTTCTGCCGTTTGGTGTTTACTTCTTTGGGGCTGTTTCAGACACTTACATGACAGGGCCCACTCTAGGCACAGACCCCGAGGGTGCCTGCCCTTTATTCCCTGTGTGAGCCTGGGCGATCTCCTTCCTTCTCTGACCCTCATGCAGCAGACACTGTGCTTGCCAGTTCGACGTGGCAGGAGGAAGTTCTGGTCAGTGAGGAGGCAGCATCCCCCTTCTCCGTGGTCGTGGTGTCACGCAGATCAGCGCAGGCGGTGTTTGGCACAAGCTGTGAAGTGTATCACAGTGAAGGCTCCCTCCCCTGGATTGTCTCTGCAAGGAACAAACATACATGCTGATACCATGCCAGGGACTGGTAGGAACAGTGTTTGTTGTGAGAATCTGGTGCCAGGGAGGTGGCCCTGGAGGTGATCAGAACCCCCAGCAGGCTTGGGGGCAGCCCTCTGCATTGCTCTCCTGGCCTTTGGTCTCTGCTCTGGATGCTTGGTTGGTTGGATTTGAGTTTAGGGAGGTTTTACTTCAGGTAAATTATATATGACAGTAAGTCTACCATTTTAGCCATTTTAAAGTACGCAATTCAGGGGCATTAAGTGTCACCGTGTCATTGTGCAGCCAGCACCAGACATCTCCAGAGCTCTTTGTCTTCCCCAAACTAAAACTCCAAACACAAACACAAACTACCTACCCTCTCCCCAACCCTGAAACCACTATTCCACTTTCTGCCTTCATGAACGTGACTACTCCGGAAACTTCACGTAAGTGGAGTGAGATATTTGTCCTTGTGTACCCGGCTTCCTTTGCTTAGTGTAAAGACTGCAGGCTTCTCCCACGCTGCAGCACATGTAAGAACCTCTTCCCTAAGGCCGAGTAATATCCCACTGTATGGGCCGATCACGTTCTGTTCATCCATTTGTCTGGGGGGGACACTGAGTTGCCTCCCCCCTTGGCTACTGTATGATTTGAGTATAAGTATCATGCTGACAGGTGGCTCAGAGGAGTAGGGCCCCGGCTCCATATACTGGAGGTGGTGAGTTCAAACCCAGCCCCAGCCAAAAACGGCAAAAAAAAAAAATGTATCACACTGCCGTGCACATGAGTACACAAGGATCACCCCGAGTCCCAGCTTTCAATTATTTGGGGTCATACCTAGAAGTGGAATCACTGGATCAGATGGTAATTCTGTGTTTAATTTGGGGGGCACCCTCCCCCCCATTTTCTACAGTGGCTGCACCAGGGTTTCAGTTTCCCCAAATCCTCACCAACATCATTTTCTGTTCTTTTGGCAGCAGCTATCCGGACGGGGTGAGGTGTGCGGTGACCGTCTGTGCCTTCCAGATTCTTCCACCCCACAGCAGCAGCTCCCACCAGCCGCCATCTCTGTGTTTCCACGGAGCGAGCAGGACTTTGATTATCCCAATGCGTCTAATTGTGCCCAGCCACAGGTCATAGGTTGCTGCCTAATCTGTTAGTCGATAGCCCTCGGGTCAGTCAATTATCAGCCAAGACCAGGGAGAAGTGGGTCACTTGTTAAGGAACATGGCGTGGGCAGCTACAGATGATCTCCAAAGTTAGCTTTCCTTAGGAGGGCCCATGGGAGCAAGTAGCAGACCACGGTCCAGTTGTTCTCGCCTTCACTGGCTCTCAACCACAGTGCTGCATTTTAATGGGACATTCTCCAGAGCAAAAACCCTTATAATGCCCAGAGAAATGGAGCCACTTTAGTGGGAAGATCAGCAGAGAGACGGACACCCACCTTGGCAGTGGCTGCTCCATCATTTAACAAGGTGAAGGAGAAACAGATCACAGCTCCATCCTCTCCCTTCTGGTAACTCTGGCCACACTGAGAAGGGACGTCCGCGATGCCTTTTGAAATGTACTGTTGTTTCCGCTCTAAGAGAAGCATCAAGAATGCTGCCACATCTCAAAAGGTTCTTTTCATGAGATGCTCATGGAAATACTGTCTAAGCTGAGTGCAAGCTAGTGGGTAGATGTGATTCTCCCGAGCTTGTGGACATGAACCTGGGTAACTGTCTAGGTTTCCCTTTGGGTGCTGGCTGTGGAAAGCTTGGAGCAAATTGGTTTCCTACAGTCGTGGACTGAATTGTGTCTCTCTAAAACTCATATGCTGGAGCGCTACCCACCAGTCCCTCAGAAGGTGACTATGTTTGGAGATAGGGTCTTTAAAGAGGTAATTCGGTTTAAATGAGCTTATTGCCAGTCTGACTGGTGGCCTTATAAGAACAGGAGACAAGGACACAAATGCAGAGGGGCAATCACGTGAAGACAGCCAGTTATGAGCCAAAGAGAGAGGCCTAGGAGGGAGCAACCTTGCTGACACCTTGACCTTGGACCTCCAGAAAATAAGTGTCTGTGTTTACAGCCCACCTGGGCTACTTTGTCATGCCGGCCTTAGCAAGCTAATAACCTCCTCACAGCCGTCATGTCCATGTCTATGTGTGCTTTGTTTTTTTCTTGGTGCTGAGTTTCACTCTCTCACACTTGCATTTTCTTCCTGTTCACCGAATTTATTTTTTCTACTTGTATTTTAGTATCTTTTTTAAGCTTTATGGATTCAGGTGCAATAGAAATAATTTTTTTAATTCTTAAAATGTTTTCTACTAGGTACGTCTGGCATATAAGATTCTGTCCAGAGGCTGGACTCAGTGACTCACACCTGAAATCCCAGCACTTTGGAAGGCCACGGTGGGAGGATTGCTTGAGGTCAGGAGTTAGAGACCAGCCTGAGCAATGAGGCAAGACCTCATCTTTACAGAAAATTTGAAAATAAGCTGGGCATAGGGGCACATGCCTATAGTCCTAGCTATTCTGAAGGGTGAGGCAGGAGGATCAATTGAGCCCAGGAGTTCAAGGTTACAATGAGTAATTATTACACCACTGCACTCCAGCCTGGGCAATAGAGCAAGACCTTACCTATAAAATAAATCAATAAATAAAATAGAAAGTATAAAACCCCCAAAGCCTCTATCCTGGGTATCAGGAGATGCAGAAGGAGGACTAAGATGTGCCTAGCTTCTAGGTCTCAGTAAATATTGGTTATTATTACCAGCTGTTGCTAAAAAACAAGAGACCTCCAAACTTAATGGCTTAAAATAACAAACAATTATTACATCTCATGATTCTGTGAGTTGAGTAATCAGTTCTGGTCTGAGGGAGCTTGGTTGGGCTGGGTGGTCTTGGACGGCCTCTCTCTCATGTCTAGCACCTCAGGTAGAGGCCTGGGTGGATAAAACCTCTCTTCACGTGGTCTCTCAACCCCTAGGAGGCAGCTCAGACTTGTTCCAGGGTGGCAAAAGGATTCCCAAAAGCAGAAGGCCAACCCAGCACCCACACCCTTCGATCCCCGCTTGTGTCACATTTCCTCATGACTCATTTCCAAGGCCACACAGGTAGTAAGTAGCAGCAGAGCTGGGACTCAGTCCTGGGCCTGCCCACCTCTGACACCGGTTTGCTCTCCAGTCTACCCTTCTGAATTGCCCTGGTGCCCAGGGCAGAGTCTTACACACCAGAGTGCCCAGCACACATGACATGGTTAATTAAGCTTGGAATTGGAGGACGGGCTTTGCCAGAGAAGAGCAAACAAGTTGAGCACAATGAGTTTATGTCCAGCTCTAAAACGTGGGCTCTCCCGATGGTGAGACAGCTAAGCATTCAAGCTCTCAGCCTTCTGCAGAGCCACAGAGACCATAACGCCTGCCTAGTTTGGGGCATCGGGTGAGGTCCGTGTAGGAAGATGGATGGGGATGTCCTTTGCAAGGTCACCTGGGCAGAAATCACACGGAGGGAAGAAGTGACTTTTTTCTTCACCTTTCTCAGACAACACAATGGTTTCAACCCTGATCTTTGAGCTCCCCTCTCTCGCTCCTTTACAATGATCTTGTCATCTTTTCCTGGCCTTCCCCTTTGCAGAAGATGACATGTCCTTTGTCCATTTCTCTCCACTTCCACCTCCTGGGCGGACTTTGTCCTCATCGACCTCTCTCCGGCCCTCCCGACTCTGGGCCTTCACACCAGCACTTCCGCCAGGAGTATCTCTCCCTTGGCCCCTTTACACCTTCCGCGTACTTTCCTGTTTCCTAACAGCCACTCCTCAGCAGGGCTTTCTTCCGAATTTGAACACCAAGAGCACCAGCGGTGACCAGCAACAATGAGGCCTAAGAAAGCAGGTCATTTGAGCCTGGGGAGACGTCAGTGAAACCATCTTAGTATTTGATTGGCCTTTTGTTAAGAGAATAGTGACTTTGTGAGCTGGGCCTGAGGGAGACACTGGCCTCTTTCTGGAGTGGACAGAGTAGGAATGGCATGTACGGAAAGGGCAGTGCTGACAGCTGAAACTAGGTGTGCCACAAGCCCAGGATGTCGGGAGGCCTGAGGGGCATCCTGTGAAGGTCGGGTGCCAGTGAGTGCCCAGCAGCCCCGGAAGGGTGGGCACTCCGAGGCCCAGCTGAGAGCCGGGGCAGCTGATGGTGGTGAGGACAAGCTGGGGGACGCTGCTGAGCAAGGACACGCAGCCTTGCCAGGCAGGAGTCAGGAGCCCAAGGGGGTGAGTAACATGCTCCAGAGGCGTCCCAGAAGGACATTCAGATGCCGGGCTGGACACAGCTGGAGACGCGGCAACCGGTGAGTGGCACTGAACAGACTGTAAATTAGGCCCCTGCTTAATTGTACTTTGAGGTTTGACTCTCTGCCAACCATGGAAGGTTAAAATAATTAAAATAATTAGAGCAGGCAGATGTGTTGGGAGTAGGATGGGCAGGTAGGTCCAGGAAGGAAAGGACGATGGAAGGAAGGAAAGAAAGAGAAACTTCTGTGGGTCTTAATGAGTACATGAGGGGGTCAGTGATTGATTCACCAGCTTGCTTTCTGATATTAAGTGACTCTGTCTGCCTAGAACTGAGACAGATTTATATATCTGGGCTTGAGAGGATGTCAGCAAAACATCCTTCTAGTCTTATTGCACTGTGGTTAGAAGGGATGGCTGGTTTGTTTTTTTAATCATTGAGTGCATGGAGATGGGATAGTAATTTTGAGCTACACAGACTTGCCTTCACACAGATTAATGGCAAGATCAGTTTCCATTGAAAGATAAAATTCAATATGTTCCTGGATGATGCGAGGTCTGTTGGACTCACTGCAGAAATGTCACTATATTCTCCATTAAGGAACTCTGAAGAGGCTATTCCCAGGGCCTGTGAGTTCATCTCACTGGGAAGGAAGATTTTATTTTATTTTATTCTTATTTATGCCCCCCAAATTAGGTGGCTCCTTCCTCTACATAGTTAAGTAAAACCAGGTATGAAACCAGAGGAATGTTGCCAACAACTGCAATGTTATAAAATTCAACACCATAGGCATCTAGGAAATCACAAGAATTGTATCTGAGAGTATCTTCCTGTGATGGTGAACGTTGTTTGCATTTCCTGGGAGCAAAGTACCCATTCCCAAGATTGTCTCCCCTATCCAGCATGGTACACAAAAGCATCACATGGTGAGGTTCTATTTGCTCCCTTTTGCTGAAGCATTAATGAGGTTCATGAGGTTGTTTCCAAAGAACATGAGTTCTGGGACAAGGATTCTGGATTCAGGCTCCAGTCCTGCCATTTACTTAACCTTTATGTGCCTCAGTTTCCTCATCTGTACAATGGGGATAATGATAGTCCTTCCTCATAGGGTAGTTGTGGAGAAAAAATCATTACTGTGAGTAAATTGCATGTCCCAGAACGTGGCACACAGTAAGGTTCCACTTGTTTATTAGTCATTACTGGCTGGTGGCCACAGGGGGGCATCGCTAAGCAAGAAGGTAAGTTAGAGCGGACAGACCCAACGGAGGAAGCCAGAGAAAGTCAAGGCGCCTGCCTCACGGCAGATGAGTAGTACAACCCGCATTGATAATTTGGATTCATTTGCAAAAGCAGAATCTTTAATTCTATACAAAGGAAATAAGGAAAAGGGGATTCTTTAAGAAGATAACACAGTCTAGGTGTGGTGGCTCATGTCTGTAATCCTAGCTCTCTCAGAGGCCAAGGCAGTGGCTTGAGGCCAAGACCAGCTTGAGCAGGAGCGGTGAGACTCTGTCTCTACAAAAAAAAATTAGAAAACTTAGCTGGGCATGGCGGTGCCTGCCTGTAGTCCCATCTACTCAGGAGGCTGGGGCAGGAGGATAGCTTGAGCCCAGAAGCTTGAGGTTGCAGTGAGCTATGGTGACACTACTGCACTCTACCCATGGTGACAGAGCAAAACATTGTCTGAAAAAATAAAAGATAATACAGTGACATCGGTCTATCCACTTTTATTCTTAGGGAAAGACAGGATGTCTGTTTTTCAGTTTGATTTTTCTTGTTAAATATAACTTCATTTCTTAAAATCATCTCTACAAGTAACTAAGGATGGGGGGAGGGGAGAGAAGGGAAGGAGACATTGGCAACTGTGGTGATGGCTTTAAGGACTTTCATTGCTTGGACCCTCAGGAAATTTAACAGGAATGTAAAATAATTAATCTAAGCCTTGCCATTTAGGTTAAGTGGAAAAGATGGTGTCTTTATGTTAGAAAACTAATCTGAGGCTGGGCAAGGTGGCTCACTCCTGGAATCCTAGCATTCTGGGAGGCAGAGGCAGGTACAAGGCCCTGAGCTCACAGGAACAAGACCAGCCTGAGCAAAAGTGAGATTTCTGTCTCTAAAAATAGCTGGGCCTTGTGGTGGGCACCTATAGTCCCAGCTACGTGGGAGGCTGAGCTTGGAGCTTGGAGCTTGGAGGCTGAGTTTGTGCCCAAGAGTTGGAGGTTGCTGTGAGCTACAATACCATGGCACTCTTCTGAGGGTGACAAAGTGAGACTCTGTCTCCCCCCCCAAAAAAAAAAACTATTCCGCCACAGTCTAAAGAATTCTATTGTGCTTCCATGATTCAAAACAACTTCATGTGAACAGATTCTAAAAATCTCAAATAGGGCTATGGTTTAAGAAGTTGTGCAACGTAATACTTATATTCTTTGCAAAAACATTGTGGAGAAAGATAAAACAGATATAACACGTGAGCAATTACTAATTAATCATTTCCTTTTTTCTTATTTTAAATATTTGAAATTTAGGTATCATGAATATAAATAAGATGTGCAGCTATAAGTTATTCAGTTCAACAATCTTTGAGAATTATATATGTTTTGGTAATCACCACTCAAAATAAGATATAAAACATTCTTCATCACACCAGAAACTTCCCACAAGCCCCTATTAGTCAATCTCCTCCTCCCATCACTTTCTAATTTATATATAGATTTGTATAGGAAGAGAGAGATTAGTTTCATCTTTATCTGAATTTCCTATGAGTGGAATCAAACTGTGTGCACTCTTTGACTCAAATCTTGACTCTGCTACCTACTAACTAAGTGATCTGGCAAACAGCTTAATCTAAGCCTCAGTTTCCTCATCTGTAAAATAGATATAATAATGGTTCCAACATCCTAAAGTCTCTTATTTATTTATTTATTTATTTATTTATATTTTTGTTGCTGTTGTTGCAGCTTGGCTGGGGCCGGGTTTGAACCCGCCACCCTCAGTATATAGGGCTGGCACCCCACCCACTGAGCCACAAGAGCCACCCCATCCTAAAGTCTTTGAGAGGAAAGAATGAATGAGGTGTGCAAATTTCTTAGCTCAGTTCCTGGTATATAGTGGATGCTCCCTAAAAGATAGCTGTAATTGGGGGGAGGTGGGTAGAGGGAGGGGGACTGGTGGGATCACACCTGCGGTGCATCTTGCAAGGATATATGTGAAACTTAGTAAATGTAGAATGTAAATGTCTCGGCGCAACAACTAAAAAAACGCCAGGAAGGCTATGTAGACCCGTGTGATGAAAATGTGTCAAACAGTTTACGAAACTAGTGTATGATGCCCCATGATCATATCAATGTGCACAGCTATGATTTAATTTAAAAAAAAAAGATAGTTGTAATTATTTCCAATCTGGCACCTCCCTGCTCCATGCCAAAACTGAGGATATGATTTACCAAATGACAATTTGAAGGTCTTTCAAAACAATGCCCTCTTTGTACAATAGGAAATAAATATACTGTAAGAATCGGAAGAAAGCAAGCTTCTCTTGGTTAATGTATTGTGTTTGAGATTCGTCTGTGGTGCTGAACGTATCAGTAGTTTATACTTTTTATTAATAAATGATATTCCATTGTGTGACTATGGCA
>CAUYPK010156341.1:0-25678 GCA_963574355.1 Loris lydekkerianus
CATCAGAGAAATGCAAATTAAAACTACTTTGAGATATCATCTAACTCCAGTGAGACTAGCCTATATCACAAAATCCCAAGACCAGAGATGTTGGCGTGGATGTGGAGAAAAGGGAACACTTTTGCACTGCTGGTGGGAAAGTAAATTAATACATTCCTTTTGGAAAGATATATGGAGAACACTTAAAGATCTAAAAATAGACCTACCATTCAATCCTATAATTCCTCTACTGGGCATATACCCAGAAGACCAAAAATTATATCTTAACAAAGATATTTGTACCAGAATATTTATTGCAGCCCTATTCACAATTGCTAGGTCATGGAAAAAACCCAAGTGCCCATCAATCCATGAATGGATTAATAAATTGTGGTATATGTACACCATGGAATATTATGCAGCCTTAAAGAAACATGGAGACTTTACTTCCTTTATATTTACATGGATGGAGCTGGAACATATTCTTCTTAGTAAAGTATCTCAAGAATGGAAGAAAAAGCATCCAATGTACTCACCCCTACTATGAAACTAATTTAGGGCTTTCACATTAATGCTTTAACCCAATTGCAACCTAGGAATAGGAGGAAGGGGGAAAGGGAACAGAGGGAGAGGGGAGAAAATGGGAGGGGGATTGGTGAGAATACACTTGCGGTGCGTCTTACAAGGGTATATGTGAAACTTAGTAAATGTGGAATGTAAATGTCTTAACACAATAACTGGGAAATTACCAGGAAGGCTATGTTAACCAGTGTGATGTAAGTGTATCAACCGGTCTGTGAAACTAGCGTATGATGCCCCATGATCATATTAATGTACACAGCTATGATTTAATAAAAAAATAAAAAATAAAAAATAAAAGTTAATAAAAAAAAATTTAAAAAAGACTCCATCTCAAAAAAGAAAAAAAAAAAAAAATCATTGTTGTTTGGCAGGCCCGGGCTGGATTCAAACCCGCCAGCTCAGGTATATGTGGCTGGCGCCTTAGCCACTTGAGCCACAGGCGCTGAGCCTCCACCATCAATTTTTAAATTAGTTCTTAGTTTCTTCATCTATAAAATGAGATTGGGGGGTTTACAGTGGGTTAAAAATAAATATTACAAATAAAATAATATGGAAGATTTTGTAAAATGTTAAATTCTATGTAAATATGGGGTATTTTTATATGCAGAATGCCTTTCCTTAAGCAAGACTAAGTTAATATGTATTTAAGAGAACCACACAACTCAAAATTATGTCCAATATAGTATAATAACTTTACACTTGTGCTGTGTTCTAAAATATAGTCAAAAATTATTTAATATATACAATTCAGTTATTTGGTATATAGATATAAAATTAAACTCAAAATTCAGGAATTCATATTCCTCCCCAGACCTCAATACGTGAGTGTATCAGTGTAATAGCTTCACAATTCAGGGTGTCCCTCTTTCCCTCCCAAGTTCATCCCTCCTCCTCTGTTACCCACTTCTGCTAATGGCATCACTTCCCTTTCAGATACCCTGGTAGAAACCTCTGAGGAATGCTATCTCTTACCTGAAATCTCAGAGAAACTAAATTGAGCATTCTGCTGGCATTGCTCTATTTTGCCCATTTTTAACTATACCAAGAAAATAGGTGCTGAGGCTCTAATGACCTCTCTTTGTTGCCTTAAATACTGATTTCCTGTTGCCTGTGTGAATAACCCCTTAAGTCTTTCTTTTATTTGGCTTCAGCATATTGCACCATCCTGTTGCTGCCCAGTCCTTCAGAAGTGTTTGCATTGCTCTCACACACCTGTACTTATTTTCCAGGGCTGAGCACCTGTGATCATTCCCTTATCTCTGCTCAGAATTCTCTCCTCCCATTTCATATATTATGTTCATGCTTCAGACTTCTGCTCAGATGCCACCTCCACAAAGCCTTCCCCTTTTTCCTCAGCCAGAAGTTACCCAATATCCTTCCAATCCTTGAGAACAAGCACTCACTACTCACACAGTATCTGTCCACTTTAAGAGAAAAATATACCTTAAATGAAGTACAGTAAAATGTTAAAAGGCTTTCATAGCAGTATGTGAAGGGTACATGGAGGCCAAGTAGAAAATAATAATTTCTACATGGAAAGTAGGGTAACAAGGGAATGCTTTAGAGAAGAGAGAATGTGGTGAGACGTGTACTTAGGGCAATCCAGAGGGGGAGGGGACTTCAGGGAGGCAGGGGCATGAAGCAGGTGAGCACAGAACTACAAGTGCTTTATCACAACTACTAAAGGGAAGACTAGGAGAGGGAGGTGGAGTTTAGGGCTAACTGTGAGGCTGGAAAGGTAAGCAGGAGCTAAGTTTTAGAGACTCATGTTGCCCCAGGCTAGGGTACTTACCAGACTTTCCAGAAGGCAATGGAGAGCCATTGAAATGCTTAAAGTTGAAGTATAATTAACTTGGTAGTTAGGCAGTGCTAGGGAGGTTGGAAGAAAATCGAAAGCAAAGCCATCAGTTGGAAGACCATTCCAGAAGCGTGGCAGTGGAGATTGTCTGGCATGAACAAACACAAGACTTAAGCAGTCTGGAAACAGTGGGACTGGGTGATTATTAGGCAAGTTGGGAGGAAGTATGATGAGGTTGTTGGGACGGAAATCGCGGCTAACAGACCACCGTAGGCACGTGTAAATGCAAAGGAGTGCCTTTATTCAAGCATATGCCCCGGTCCCTCCACTCTACAGCGTGGCTGCGGAGGGGAGACCTCAAAATGAGGGGGGGGGGGGAGGTTTTTAAAGGCTATAGGGGAATTCCATCAGGCGTCTGTCCGAGGGGTCGCCACTGGCTGAGCGGTTGTCTAGGGGTGTTTGACGCCACCTCATACATTGGAGGTGCCATAGGGTGAGTTTGCATCAGAATCTGGGAAGGGATGCTTATCCACTTCTGATAAGCTGGCCCCACCTGGGCTGGGCTTATGGGTCCTGCCAGGAAGGGCTGTCACTGTGGCCTCTCTCCTGTGACGGGGCTGGGTTCTAAAACGGAGCCTTACTTACAAAATGGAGTCACGTTTGGCTCTTCAAGGTGTCTTGCATGAATTTCAGATTTGTGGCTTGAGAAATCGGAGGTGCTATCCAGGATAGGAAGCACTAGTTACAGGAGAAAAAATAGGAAGGTATCAGTTTTAAACATTTTTAACATGAGGATTTGTGGGCAGGCATGCTCACAAGGCAGGTGGAGATGTATGAACAGCGCCTGCAACGAGGTCTGGGCTGAAGACACTTATTTGTGTTCCTTGGCATGTTGGTTGTCATTGAAACCTTGGGCATAAATGTGCTTGTTTAGGATAAGAAGGTAGAGTGAAAGGGAAAAGAGATAAGGAAAGGAAAAACTCTGGGGCGTACCAGCATTTGAAAGATTGTCAGAGAGTGATAAACCTATAAGGGAAACGAGTAAGGACACCACAGAGAAAATGAAATAATCCAAATGGAGAAGACTGAGGAGGGTGACAGGACGGGGAAATGGTCTCAGAGAAGTCAGCGCACAGCCATGCAGGAGAAGGACAGGAGCATGTGCTCATATTTCTGCTCTGACGTGGCTTTTTAAAAAACAGTCGTGTCTCTGGGAAGCAAAGACTAAAATGGAATGAAGGTGAAGATCACAGCCACGTAATCAAGAAACTTCCGCGCCGGATGACATTCAAGTACATGTCAGAATGACCCGAGATGATGCTTGCAGTACTTGGGATGGAGAAGAACACCGCTGGAGGGTGTCCTCCGTAAAGGAGGTGCGACACTCAGAGTTCAACAGAAAGAGAGGAGGAGGAAAGTCCTGGTGCCTTGTTGGGGGCAGCTGCACTTACCTCACAAACATGTCTGGAGACACTTGTCACTTTGTAGTTTATAACAGTTATTTATATGATTTCCTTGATCTCACATTTATTTCTTTGTTCCATCCGTCTTCCTCCCCTGCGTTGTAAGCTGTTAAATGGCATTGCCGTATGTGTTTCGTTTATTGCTTTATCCTTGCCACCCAATAAAGTGTCAGGCACGTAATTTTCCAAGAAATTACTAAATGATCAAATGAATGAATGAACAAATGAAAGGGGAGGAAGCGAGGAGCAAAAAGGAGGAAGAGTCAGAAAGGAAAATGAATCCTTCTGTCTCCTCTCATCTGGACAGTGAGGCTTCCCTGTTTACTGTCAGATGCTTTATCATTCAGTGCCACCAACACAGTGTCTCTTACAGAGCAGGTCCTTGGTGAGGTGAGTCGGAGTTGCTACCAAAGCATTTTTTAATTTCATAAAGTTTTCTTTTAATATTTTATTAACTTGTTTATTATATAACAATAATAGTTTAGGGAAAATTTTACCGACAGATTGACTCATAAATGTGGTGGGGTATGCATATTTTATATTTCACATATTTGATTTCATACAGTGATAACTTTAATTTCTCTAAAAAAGAAAAATCATATGAAAATAAGCTTCATATTTGATAGAGATTGAAGCTGTAACAGGGGAGGGAAACGCAAACACTGCATTGCCTTGGCTCTGTCTCTCATGGGGGTTCTGGGGTTCCTGACTGACCTGTCACCCCTTACTGAGGCCATCTTCAAGGAGCAGTTAAACAGTTGTATCCTGGTGCTCACACTAACTCTCTATTGACCATATTTTTTTCTTCCTCTTTATTCACCATATTCACCATATTCTATGTCTTTTTATTGTTTCTAGTTCTCATTCTTTACTTTGGAGAGCTGGAGAATCAGCCTTATTCAACTAAACTTTATCATGTATCTCTAATCCTGTTTTTACTCTTGCCAGGAGAACTTCAGAGTCAGACATTCCTTATGAGTGGTTGCAAATTTGACCTTATTCTGAAATATTATGCAAAAAAAAGGAAGGTTTCTTAACCAGCTTGAAGGATGTGGTAGCATTATGAAGCCAAAAAATTGTAACTATCTACTTGCATTTTGGTTACATTTAATAAGTTCTTGTACCACAATTATCTTTTTCCTGTCAACCTTTCTGCTTTCTTTACCATTTTCATGCTAAACAAAATTGCTGCTAGCACAGCTATATGACCTGTTAGAACGTATCATCTTGTAAAATATGTATCATTATGTAAGTACTTTGCCTGCTTTTCTCTGCATTGTGCATAGTTTGTTTTTATTCTGACTGGTAAAATGCCACCCTCTTTCCAACTTAAATTTCTCTTAGATCATCACAATAAAATGTCTTGTGTATTGCTATATTCCTTAAGGGTTTTTAATACTATGCTCATTTGCAAAGACTATAAATTAAAATCGTGAGAACCTCTCAGTGATTGTAACATTACCATCCAACATTGTTTAATTTCTAAATGTGGCTAATGTTGAATCATTAAATTTCATTCTGCTAGAATCATACCATCAAAGGGGTTAGAACTAGAAGAACCCTTCTAAGTCTTCTACTCCAGCTTCCCTTTTTAATATTAATGATGAAGAAATAAACCTTGAGAGACAGTGACTGCCCAAGAACACAGGGTAACAGAGAGCCTTCCCTGAGACCGCGTTCCACTCGCTTCCATTTCCCTACCAAACTCTGACCCCTCACCTTCCAGGCTCCTTTCCATTCCTCTTCTTTCAGAATGGCATTTCTCAGCCTGCACATTTTCTTACCAGTTCTGTTTCTTCTAGTTGAAAATTGGTTTATCATACCAATCATACCATAGTGCAAGGACTATGAAGAAGTTATGGTAATTTGATAATTTGCTAAGTGGCCAGAAGAAATTATGCAAGTTTTCCAAATGTCTACATTATTCCTAAACATGGACTTACCAAGCAAAAGCATTTGATTTTCCCTGATTTGGTTTATTGTCTATCAAAGACCAGATATGATAGTGTGATGACACGTAGTTTTAAAGTTGTTAGCAACTAGAATCAAAAATAAATTCTTACATTCTTCTACCTGCTAGGGCCATGTGGAAGGGTATTTTCTTTACTTATTGAAATGTGCCTTCTTATGTGATGTAAATAAGTAAAACCTCAACTCTCTTGTCTATAAAGTGGGGATATTTACTTCACCATAGAGGATTAGAATAATACTTATAACTTCCCTTGCTTGTAATGATTACTCTTAGTTTAGAAGAATGCTGTTTCTCTAATATAAAGCTTAATATAAAAACTTTTATATATTTATATAAAATGGTTTATGATAAATGTAGATATAATGGTTACGTACCCTAATTGCCTTTATGAAAGTTTAAATTTATAATTAAGGCTATGTGCTAAGTGACACATCAAATGTGCATAAGTATACCTACAATTAACTTGGAGGCTTATAGTTAAAAACATATAATATTTAGTGACTGCTATCTTTTGAAAAACTATGAAAACCAAAAATCTACTTTAATGCCTCTAATTGTGGAAAAGACTACTTGGTTAACATTAACACTCTGAATGACTACGCATACATCTTAGAACATTTAACTGTAAAATCATTGATAGCAGTCTTACATATATATATTTCTAGTAAAGTGAATACTTAGAAAATGTACTTTCCTTGTAAATCCATGGCTATTTAGAATTTTCTTTTAAATAACTAGAAAAGTTGTCTTAAGCGTGTTCATTTTTTTTCTCTTTCTTTGCAGCTACGACAGTTAGTGAACACGTGCATCAACCCAGATCCAGAGAAGCGACCAGACGTCACCTACGTGTACGACGTAGCAAAGAGAATGCACGCGTGCACCGCAAGCAACTGAACAGTGCAAGACCACAAAGAACATCATAAAAATAATTTAAAGTATTTTTGTGCAAATCATACCTCCCCGTTTATGTCTGGGTGTTAAGATTAATATTCAGAGCTTATGGGCTTTGAATCCTTAACCAGTTTTCATATAAGCTTCATTTTGTACCAATCCAAATCACCTTGTAACCCCCAAATGACTTTGGAAAAATCAAATTGCATGTTTGGAGAATAAAAGAAACAGGATGGTTTTCAATGGATAAAGGCTTTTAGAATCGTTTAGAGTTTTCTGCAGATAAATCGTGTTCAGGTAGACTGCTGGTGCCAAATATGGAAGGGGCAGCTTGGCACACCTCAGGATAGACTCGAAACCTGAGGAAAAGTATCTGAACATGTGACTTGCTTGGGTTTTAGTAATTTATGGACACTGAGTTGAACACAATTGTGAACTTCTGTGATTATTTTAAGTTTGAAGTATGTGTTTTAGTTTTTAGCATTGTAGTTTCAAATATACTTCTTATAATAAATGTAGACATAAACTATTTGAGAACCATTTAAAATTCTTTGCTTGCAACTATTAAATGTGAAAAGATTTGGGGACAAAATGTGAGTCAGACACTGAAGAGTATTTTTTGTTTTAATATCTTTAATATTGTCTTTGCATTGAAATGGCATAAATGAATCCATTTAAAAAGTGGTTAAGGATTTGTTTGGCTGGTGTGACAGTTACTTTTAAAGTTGCACATGGCCCAAGCTTTTTCTGTGTGTTTTTATTATTGTTTGTACATTTGAAAACATTCTTTGAATAACCTTACAGTACTATATTTCAATTTCTTTATAAATTTAAATACAATTTAACTCATAATTGTACACTAAAATGTAACCATATATTTTTATTCATAGATTGTATTGAAGTTCGGATCGGTTCCCTTCAAAAATTTTTTTATATACAAGTTACTTTCTTATTTATATTGTATGTGCATTTTATCCATTAATGTTTCATATTTTCTGAGAACATAATCCTCTTTTAAAATGTTTGGTATATCACACTTTTTCTGGATGGAAAACATTTTTTTTTTAAGCTTTTTAAATTTGGGGCCTCCCGGTACGCATGTGTTTGGTCTTGTTAAAGAGGAAGAAAGGATGTGTGTTATGCTGTACCTGTGAATGTTAATACAGTTTCAATTCTTTGACAAGGTTGTCATTCTAGAATATGTTTAATGAAATGAAAAGTGGCCTTTACTACAGCCGGAATTGTTAGGAGATTAATGTTTCTAATGAGAAGCTTTTGAGCAGAGTACTGTATTTGTGCATGAAGATGACCGAGATGGTAACACTTTGTTTAGCTTAAGGAAATGGGCAGTTTAGTTGACAGATGTGTTTCCCCCAATGCCTTCAGATCAGTGGAAACCAGTTCCTCACAGAATTGTGAAGGGAAGAAGCCAAAAGGCAGTCGCTGTTAAGGGACAGGCCACACCATCATACCCTGGGATGGATTATTCTGCCAACGTAAGAACCTCATGCTCAGAGAACACCTCCCCTTAGCCTATGGAACTGCTGGTTTTGTTTTTCATATGCTCATTTGAATTATTTTCAGGGCTTTTGTAATTTCAAAAATGTATAAAGGTCAAAAAAGTATAAACTCTTGTATTTCAAGATTTAGTCAGTTACACGTGGTATCTGAAGAGTAATTTTATTTGGAATAGACAAAGGAAATCTGGTTGGGTTTCTTTTTGTTTTATGAGGGCTGAATGCAGTTTCTCCCAAATTCTTGTGACTTTTAACATCAACAGTGATGATCCATAGACTTATCTCCAGAAATAGAAGAATCGTTCTTGTTGACCATTAATGTCACGGTCACTTTGACATAACAGAATTGACTCAGATGAAATGTTCTCTGGTGGGAACAGATGCTGTCTTTTTTCTTGCAATGGTTAGGAATACATGGATCTAAAATTCATTAGCTTGACCTGTCCACACTGACTTTTAAGTAAAGATTTAAGCTTTTCTTCTCAGTGAATGTATCTGCTAGAAGGAAATAGCTAGAAAGAATGTAATGATCAGGGAAATCATTATTTTCTACTTGTGGAAAGTTTCTGTTTTGGATATTATATCTTTGTTTTGATCTAAGTGTTCATATTATTCCTGAGGAAACCACTGTGTAAAAACCAAATTTTAATTTTTAATGGGATCATTTCAAAGAATTATGAAGATGATTAGAAATTCTAATTTTTATAATCACCTATAAGATGTTCTCTTTTTATTTTTGTTTATAAGTAAATTTAATATTAAGTTAAACATTTGAATTAATTTCAGAAGCAATGATATGAAAGATATATCTGATTCTAAACCTTATTTAGACATTGGTACCGTTACCCAGGGGAAAATGTGGGGTAACTTTGTTTTGTATGGTGAGGTTTAGAAATTGTGGATAAAGGGTATCTCTGTATAAATAAAGTGCTCAACAATGTGCAATGATTGTAAATTTAGTAAGATGCTATGACCATTTCATGAATGCTTTACCATTCTATATAGTATCTATTACAAAACACCTCTTTTATCTGTACACGTTAGGTGTTACTGTTAACTTTTACCATATTTATTTTAATCAAAATGTTATTCACATTAACTGTTAATTCTTTAAAATGAATGTATTATGTTCATAACCCACAAATGCATAATTACCCTGTGCCTCATATTTCAATAGTACTGTAATATGTACATCTTTTGTGAAACTTGTATTTTGTTATGCTTTAAATACACATACAAAAAATACTGTTACTAGCTTTGAAAATTATACATCCTAATATAAAAATATGAAAACAAAAAATGAGTACAGTAAAATTTGTTTATCTGATTTTTTTTCCCTTAAAGTCTACCATTGTTTATTTCACTTAACACTTCACCTGCAGAAACAATTCTTACACATTTCCATAACTTTGCCATTTTGGAGAAACGTAAGCATTGAAACAGTTGAAGGTAATGACAGCACTTTGTCAGATCCTAAGAAGTAGTTTTCTGAATATGCATTATACTAAGGCACATCTTCACATACTCTGTTCTCTCCAGAGCATCATTTTCTGTAATTATCTTCTTACTTTGAATCTTTGGAGTCCACAACTTAGGCAATATATTCAGTTCCCCTCACTGTAATGGGCTGCTAACAACAAGCAGATACACCTTACACATCAGGTTCATGTCCCAAATAGGGCATGGTGAAGAATGACTAATTGTATTGTATCAACCATGACTTGTGTTAAAGATCTTTTGGTTTGATCATATATGCATGTGTGTGTGTGTATAAATCTTTATAAAGTACTAGTAATATCTAGCTATAAGACAGTTTTTGGAACGAGTTATAAATTTTATTTCAAAAGTGCATTTATTAGTAAAGTCAGTACCAGAAATATATGTTTAAATGTTTTAATTGGTGCAGCTGTAGTTATCAAATCGGTGCAATTACTTTTTAAAATCAAAATGATATTATTGATAAAGATCATTGTAATGAGTTACCAGGAGATTTCCATTAAATTGTTGCACTGTTTTCAATTAAGGATGATTTTTTAAAAGACTCCGGTTATCTTTCATAGATGTGCAAGTTTGTAAGTTTTTTCTTTTTATTTGAGAGAGTTATTTGAAGGAGTTTTTATCCTGGTCTTACGTACATATTTGTTTGCTTGGGTATCTAAAATCTAGTTTTAAACCTTAAAAAAGGATTTATAAACGTGGGGGTTGAGTAAATTATTCTCTCCGTGTTACTATACAATGCGTACAAAGCAGTTTTTTGAATGTTTTCTAGAAGTGTAATCCTGAGGATAAATTATTTCTCTCATCTTTACTTTCTCATGTGTACGATAGGGATATAATACCCTAACTCTACAGAAGAACTAAATTGGAATGCATTTTACAACAACTGAATGCAGCCCTACGTTCCAAGTGAGTGGTCCATAAACGTTGCTCTTAGCTGCTGTCACACGAGTGAGGAAGGGCGTGTGCGTGTGTCTTTGGCCGCTCTTCCACTTCTGCCTTACTCTCTCTCCATTCAGTGCAACTGGCATAGTTTTTCAAAGGTCCCAAGCTCTTCTCACCTTAGGAACAATGCAGCTTCAATTGCTTTTCCCTTTTTGTTAGAAAAAAAATCCAACTAATCTTTCAAAGCTGAGTTTAAGTACATTTATTCAGGAGCCACCCAGACTATCCATTTATTGACTACCCGAAGTGTAGCCAACAAATTTGATTCTTTAATTTCCATGTCCCTGCTAGATCCAAAATGCCAGGAGGACAAGTACTTTCTGCCTTGTTCACTGTAATGTTCAACACATAACACAATGCCTCATTTGTGGCAGTCACTTGTTTTATTTTTGTTGAATTAATAAAATAGCATTAGGGCGGCGTCTGTGGCTCAAAGGAGTAGGGCGCTGGCCCCATATACCAGAGGTGGCGGGTTCAAGCCCTGCCCCAGCCAAAAACTGCAAAAAGAAAACAAAGAAAAACAATAGCATTATAATGTTGGCAAGTGCAGCCCATCCCATAGAAGAGGCCCGTGACTGTAATGGGCTGCTGGCAATGGATAGGTAACACCTTACACTTAGATGCAAGAAAAGCAGGAAGCAGGAGAGGCAGGAGCAAGGAAGGAGATGAGAGATTCAAAAAGAAGCTAAACCAAACGAATTTGTTAGCCACAGGTTAGGAAGAAATGGAAGAGGAGGAGTGAGATTAGGACCTGGACTTAATGAGAAGATACCCTTAACGTCTTCAAAGTGGCCATTGCAGGAACCTGGGGCAGAAAATAAATTGGGGTAAAAGTAGTAATGAGTGTAAGTTTATCTTTATATGGAGGAAAGCTGGATGATAACAAGAAGTAGGAGCAGCTAAATTTTAACAGATAAAGTGAATCTAGAATGATTTGAAGGTGGTGAAGAGAAGATCAAGTGGAGAAGACGCTGAAGATTTCAGAGCGCGAGTACAGAAATCAGCAAAAAAGACTGAGGTCCACAGGAAAAGTTTATCCATTAAATACAAAGTGTTCACCAAGTGTCCCATGTACTAACCCTACATACGCAATGTCGAGCAAAAAATGGTCCCCGTTGACGTGGACTTAAAATCAAGTTAGGAAGAATCACTTAACAAAAATGTTATGTAAATAGAAATTTTGATCAGAGGTATGGAGGAAGGGAAGAGACGGGGGCATTTACATCAAGACGTAAAGGATGGAAAGGCCAACCAAAGAACAAACAAAGGGACTATCATGCCAGACAAGGAAGAAGGCCTGTGAAGAAGTAGAGGTGAGAAGGCGCTTGGCTGAGATGCAAGGGAAGATGAGAGCGGGCGAGCAGGGGTGAGTAGTGCAAGGGAGGTAGGTTTGGAGGTGCACATTTTGTCTATGCTTGGAGTAAATGGGGGGGAAATTGCAACAGTTAAAATTATAAAATGCATAGAAGTAACAAGTCAAGATAGATGTCAGACTCATGTAGAAAATTATAAAATCTTGAACAAATAAAAGAGGCCATATTCTTGGATAGGAAGATTAAATATTAAGTATGATGTAATATTAGTAATGCAGTGTCAGTCTCAAACTCACTTAACCAGATAAAATGAGGTCAGAGGTCATACAGAAAAATAAGAATAACCAGAAACATTTTTAAAAACAGAAAGACTGAACTTAATCGCATATGAAAACTCACAATAAACATACTTTAGTTAAAGCAGTATGGTCTTGGCAAGGAATAGTAAATACAATGGTGGGTGGAAGTGGAAAAAAGTAGTCAAACATATATCCACGTACTACGGAACATCAAAGCGGGGCTTCCAGTTAAGGGAAAAACAATGTTTTACCAAAAGGTCCTGGTACAGTAAATTAATCATTAGATGTCTAACTCATACCATATTCAAAGGTAAACACCAGATGAATTAATATTGTAATTTTTTTAAACATTAGAAAATTTAGGTTAATGCATCACCTTGGGCATGAGTAACCTGTATGAGTGAGACAGAAAAGTCAAAGAAAAAAAATTGGCATATTTATTTGACTACATAACAAGTGGCGTGGATACTGTATGTTAACATAGAGCATAAATAAAATAGACAAATGATACGCTTAGGGAGGCTGAGGCAACAGAATCACGTGAGGTCAGAAAAGACCAACCGGAGCAACATGGTAACATCCTGTCTCTATAAAAAAAAAAAATAGAAAAGTTAGCTGGGTGTGGTGGTGCAGGCCTTTAGTCCCAACTACTAGGGAGGCTGAGGAAAGATGACTTGAGTCCAGGAGTTTGAGGCTTTAGTGAACACTGCACCCCAGCCAGAAAATGATAAGCAAAGAATCACAGGGAGGTAAAAATACTCAAATTGCTAAGCATGCAAACAGGTAAAAAAACAGAACAAAGAACATAAAAAGGCAATTTGTAGAAGAAATGCAATAAATCACAGCAGAAGAAATTACTACACATGAAAAATGATGGCACCTGGTGCTGGAGAAGATGTGGAAAATGTACTCTTCTGATTGTCATTGGCAATGCGGATTATAATTTTCAAAATGGATTTAGAGAGCACAAGTTGGATTCCATTATGTGTATATATTATACAGCAGTAGAGTCTGGACTTCTGGTGTACCTTTCACCTGACTCATATATATTGTTCCCCATAGGTATTTTTAAAAAGTAACCTGGCATTACTCGTTAAATACACATACTCATTTTGAAATAGCAATCTGAGGAATCTGTTCTACAGAAACAAAAGCAGCAGTTTATAAAGATCTCTTTATGTATTTATCTCTCCACAAAGATATTTATTGAAGCACAGTATACAGTGAAAACATAACTGGCAGAGAAGTAACCATGAATGTTTTTTGAATAGGGCATTGATGGAAGAAATGGTAGATTGTTTTATTTTTTTTTTTTAGTCCATGGTGCTTCTGTTCCCTAATAATACGATTTATAAACCAAAAGTACAGTGATTCCATTTTTAAAAACAAAACTTAGTATGTGTATGTTTGAATACGTTCATATAAGCATGGAGGAAGGTGAGGGCAGGCACAAACTAAGATGCTAACGTTGGTCACCTCACCCTTTCCAATCCAATTTTTCTGTCACCTGCATACCTCCCAGCTCTGATTTATTCGAGGTGGGAAAGAGGTTGGTGACTTGTAATCCTAAAGAGAAAAACATGAATATGAACTCGCCTGATGATTTTATTATCTATTTTAGGTTACATAAAATAAAGTGTTTTGATTTGTGTTTGTAATTTTTTTGAGTGTGATACTTTTTGAACAATCTCCAGGATGCAGTCCAGGCTTCCTCTCGCATGTCTCACAGTAGAAAATTCTTTCTCTTCTTCCACCATTCTCATGTTTTCTGCTGCAAACCATGCAGCCCTTTGTCGATTTTTTTTTTCATTTTGCATTAGAAAATGCATCTTCCTATCTAGCCTTTTCTCAATGTCAGAAGATGACGGTCTTCCCCTCTTTCTTGAACTTCTGTTCCTCACAATGCTCACACGCTGAGTGATGAGATTTCTTTCTTAGAAAGATTTTTTAGATTTCTTTCTAAGAAAGAAATGTCTGTACTTTTTCTCCAGCAGAGGGGGCAAACAAACACAACCACGACAACAACAACAAAACAAGTGTGGAACATCTTCCAACATTGGACTGGAAGATAGTTGTCAGGCAGGTAGCCAATATGGTTCTTCTTTATACATTGTCATTTTTTTGGTTGTTCAGTACAAAAAACATGAATTTTTTTCTAATTAAAATTATTTTTTAACCTTTAGTTGAGTCTTTGCCTTTAAATGTTTAGTTCATTTGGAAAATTCTAAACTTACAGAAAATTGCGAGACAAGCACAGAGAACTATGAATTTTTACCTACTTTCTCTAAATGTTAAGCTTTTGCCATGCATTGCTTTATTATTGCATATATATATATATTCTTTCCAAGCCAATTGAGGGCAAGTTGCAAACATGATGCCTGTTACCCCAAGTATCAGTATTTTAGTTCTTTTCTCAAAGACAAAAATCCTGTCCCACATAATCACAATAAGAAATTGAATACAGATTATTAGTATACAACCTACAAATTTCACCAAGTGCCCTTTGTAGCAATTTTTTTTTGTTTGTTTTATTTTTTCATCCAGAATGTGACCAAGGATCATATATATTGCACGGTAATTGTCATATCTCTCTGACCACCTTCAATCTAAAGCAGTTTCTCAGACTAGTCTTTATTTTTCATGACCTTGACATTTTTGAAAAGTACAAACCAGTTATTCTGTGGGATGTCCTTCAGTTTAGATTTGTCTGGCATTTCCTCGTGGTTAGATTCTGGCAGGAGCACCACAGAAGTGAAGCTGAGTTTCTTTCCCTGCTGCCTATCACGAAGCAGGGATGTCAGTTTGTCTATTACTGGCGATAGAAATGTTGATCAACCAGTAAGCTAACTAACAGTATGTGGTGGGTAGATACTTTAAGAATCTATACATACTGTATTTTTCAATGAACTTTTGCCCACAAGGTTTGGATCCATTGATCATTCTTGCCTATTTTAATTTTACTATGACGGCTGCCATAGGAGACGGCAATTTCGTCATTCATATTATTTATTGCTTGGCCTGCTACTCTAAGGAATGACTTACTCTTTTCCTCCAATTCATGTTTTGGTCCTTCATTATTCGTCAGTGTAGACACAGATTCCTGTGTAATCAGTGGGTTAAAAACTGTTATTATCATTACTTATTTTGAAGCATAAATTGTCTATTATCTAGTTAGTAGGGACCCCTATGAGCTGCCTCCTGTAACGTTTTGACAAATCTCCACCAAGTTTTAAACATTTGCTTACTTTCGAGCACAAAAAGATATTTACAGGTTCATGCCATGTCTCCCCTTCCCCAGCCCTAGAATTATTATTATTTTTTCTTCAAGGATCCCTGGTTTGTTTTACTGGAGAATGGCAACTAGAAATCAAGAACTGGTGGCCAGGTGTGTTCACTTCTATTGGGATGGCATTTTTCTGGGCCTTCCAGTAGGCAGAGCTGAGACATGTATACAGACATTCTTCTATTTCTGCGTTTATCTGTGTATACTTTAAAATATAAGATTCTACCACTGCTTCCAGTTCTAATCTAATACCTCGGGGTTTTGGTTTTGGTTTTCAGTTTTCCAAATGTTAACTCTCTTATCTGACAGTAAGAAACCCGACTCTCGGTGTCACTATCTGCTCATTCCCACTGTACATACCCGGGTGGATGACTAGTCTTCTGACTCCACCCACTGTTCCTTGGCGCAGGCGCCTCCTTGGTCCTCGGTTCATTTACTTCCACGGCCTCCTCTGCCCCAGCCCTGGGCCATGGTTTCCTCTAATCATACCAGACAAACCCAGCCGCTCCCATCCCACCTCCTCTGGAGCCCTGCTTTTGTAGCCCACTGTAGCCCTGTCTGTCTCAAAAGGAAGGATATGAAGCAAAAAAAAAAGTTTAAGAGAAAAGGAAAGGGAGTCTTCATTTTAAAATAAAAGACTCAAATATAACAATAGTGAAATTATTAACCAATAATCCAGATATATACGTGTAACTCAAAACATGTGAAACCAGGCAAGCATAAACGTTCAATTGGCAATTTCCCAGAATGGTTCAACAAATAGGGTCTCTTTGAATAATGTCTTAATATATAGCTAGATGTTGCTGCCATGAGGTATTTTTTCATAACTTCCTGATGTGTTCATTTCATAATCTGTTAACATGCAACAAATACCCAAAAAGTTGTTTCAGCTTGTTATAGTGTTACTGTTGATTTTTAGTGCTCCATTATTTCCTGTAAAGTTAGAATTTCACCTCTATGCTAATGTTTATTCATCTAACCTGGCATGTTAGCTAGATCATGAAATTCTCGTTGCTATATTCTAAACAAAACTTTATTTCTCCTCTGAGTATGGATCCTTGCTTTGGTACTGTATGCAGAACACCTCCCCTTCGCTCCCTTTTCTTCTGCACCCTAACAAGATTGGTGCCTGACACCAATGGACTTTTTGGAAGTTATTCTGACATGAGAGGACAGAACTAGTTTGTGAAAAATATATCCTAAACTAAGAACCCACAGTCTTTAAAAAGTGAAATGCTAAGTTAGTATGTTATGTGGAGTTGTCAACCCCAGAGTAAAGAAAGGACACTAGGTCCCCCCCCCCCCCCCATTAAACACATATCCTACCACATTGAATCAGCAGAGTATCAAATTAAATTTGGGCTGGGCGTGGTGGCTCATGCTCTGGGAGCCGAGGCAGGTGGATTGCTCTGAGCTCAGAGGTTCCAGACAAGCCTGAGCCAGAGTGAGACCCATCTCTGCAAAAAAGGCCGGGCATTGTGGCAGGTGCCTGTAGTCCCAGCTACATGGGAGGCTGAGACAAGAGAATCGCTAAAGGAAGAAAAGAAAACAAAAAACAAACAAACTTCAAACTAAGATGATTGAAAGCCAGTTGAAAGCAAAATTTAAAAAAAAATTTTTTTTAATCTTAAATCCAAACATTATCCAGGAAGTGAAGCCCACAGAGAGCTTGTCTTTCCTTTCTCTCCTCTGCCACCATCCAAATCTAAAAACCACTATCACCTGAATCTCCTGACTGCCCCACCTGATTGCACGCACCTTTGTTTTTTTTTTTTGGGGGGGGGTTGTTTTTTTGAGGCTGTCTTAGTTGCTCTTGGTAGAGTAGCATGGTATTGTAGCTCACAGCAACCTCAAACTCTTGGGCTCAAGCAATCCTGTTGCCTCAGCCTCCCAAGTAGCTGGGACTACAGGCACTGGCCACAACACCCAGCTAGTTTTTATTTATATATATATTTTTAGAGACTGGATCTTGCTCTTGCTCAGGCTGTCTTGAATGGCTGAGCTCAAGCAATCTACCTGCCTTCACCTGCCAGAGTGTTAGGATAACAGGCGTGAGCCACCACACCTGGCTACCCTCCAGCTTTCCATGCAACCATCAGTAGGAACTACGCATAATACAAATCACATCATTTTTTCTTTCTCTCCTTAAAATCCTTCATATCTTCTTCTTGTACTTAAAATCCAAACAATTTTGCCTTAAAAGACTTGAAGAACAATCTGGCACCTGATCTTCTCTCCCCCTCACTGCGCTCCCACTGCCCTGATGCTCAACTTCTACCACACACCCAAGTGCTTCAGTCCCTTTCCATTTAGACTGAAGATAAACTTTGCCCTCCTCCACTCCCAACCTGCTCTATCTCTCCCTCAGTCAACTCCCTCCTGCTATTTAGGTGTCAGCTCAAGTGTTCCTTATTTCAGAAGCCTGCCCTGACCACCTGTCTAATCTGTCCCCACACACCCTCCCACGGGCATTCCCAACCTCACTGAGTTGGTCTTTCTGTAGCATGGGGCTCTTTCTGATTTCTGTAAAGCATGTATCTGGAACTGTCTCCCACTCAGCCCTCCTCACTGTGATTCCAGCACGCACATGCACACATGAACGACAGCAGGAAGCACCCTAGCCTAAACCCACACTCCCAAGTCCAAAAGCAGTGGATAAAACAAGGGGTTGCATGCAGGGAAATTATTTTGGGAAGCGATCCTTTGGAATGAGAGTGGGAGACTTCGGCAAGATGCAATAAGGAAGGAGGAAATAGGAAGGAGAAAAAGGAAATATGAGAGTGCATCTTCAGTTCATCACCACCAAGGGAATCAAACTCAATCCCACTGGGACTTTCTAGGCTAGAGAAATCAGGTCTGGAATTGTCCACCTAAAGAATGGAAGAGAAAAGCCTGGGAAGGCCTCCCTCCTCCCTGAGAGGCCAGGCAGACATCACAAATTTCAGGCCAGTTCCCACAGGTGTCCCTTATACCAGTATGGGAGAAGCCCAGGCAGACAGGAGGATCAAGCGTGGCAGCTGACGTCCTAAGCTGTAGACTTTACCTGGGTGAAGCTGGTTATTCAACAATGGCTGGAGTAAAGTTAGTCCAAGAAGATCCAAGACAGGCACCAGAGTGTCTAACACAGGAGGCTCCTCAGGGCACTTTTCTCCTTGCTGTGGCCTACTATCCAGGGATAATCTGAAAAGTATGCTACCAAGGGATCAGGTGTTCTGATTTGAAAATAAATTTAGCTAAATGGATTTTATCAGTGAAAGACAGGGTTCATGAAGGATTGTGGCCTGTGGAAAGGGTGCATGAGAGAACAGAAGACCAGGAAGGGACCAGGAAATACCCAGGATGCATCTCTCTTTGCAGTTTTGCCTGAAGCTGGGATGGAGGTAAGTACCTGGCATAGAGGAACTTAAATACTTTTTGAAGTAAAGGATGAATAAATAAAATACTGAAAGCTTCTAATAATCAACTCTGCCTAATTAACAATGCCTAAGGAATATGTGATCCCATTTATCTTTTACTTTATTATTTGCTTATCAATCCTCAACAGCTTGAAAGGGATGTTTGAATACTTCAAACAAAAGAAATACAATCTTTTCTTCAGATCCAAGAATATCTGTGTGTCTATTTGAAACTATGGACTATTTTCATAATGCTTTTTCAAATAAATATGGAGATAACTGAGTAATCAGGAGACATTTCTCCATGTTAACAGTTGTAGGAATCCTAGATCCAAAAAGGTGAAATTCATTTCTACATACTTTACATTTAGGAAGTACTTGAGACTAACCCTATGCTCCTTCTTTGACCTGGCCTTTCCTGGCATTCCTGACCATTGAAATATGCTCTCTTAATCCATGGTATGTCTCATTTACAACACCAACATTGTCATCTTTTAACATCTGCTTTCCATTCAAGGTCCTGAAAGCAGAGACAATGTCTGTCATCATTACTGCTGTGCTTAGCTAAGCTCCCGGTACCTAGTAAGTACCCAAAGAATACTTGTTGAGTGGATGTTTACCTGTTTGTGCTCATGCATGTGTGCATTTTCTCAGTCTCTCTGTAAGACTGATGGCACTGTCCTCCCTCCTCGCTCCCCAGGTTTAACAGTTGGGGAAACCGAGGCCCAGAAAGAAAGGGGGTTTTTCCAAGGTCACTGAAAATCAGATATTTTTCTTGTGTTTCTGATTTGAGTCTCACATACTGTCACTTGTTGATTACAGAAGAAATATTCCCAGAAAATCAAGTATTTTATTAAAGAACTAAAATACAGATGAGTTAAGACATGTGTTTTATTTTTTATTCTGCTCTTATTGTGGTTTGCTCATAGGGATATTCAGCAAAAACAAAGGCAAGGAATATCAGGTCAGCAGGTATTGTGGATGAAGAACTTGGGTAATGAGTGACCTGGAGGTGGAGAAGTGGTGGCTTTAAAAATAGATCAGCAATAGAGGGGATTAAGAGGAAAACTCAAAAAGGCACTCCTTTAGTATCCTGTGTAGACTTCTGTTAATGTGCTCAAAGAGATTAAAAAATGAAATGTATATACATTTCATTTGTATTCATTGAGGGCTTCCTAACTGCCAGACATGATGCTTAGACAAATCCTCTGCATTCTTTTCTTAATTGTCATAGTTACTTCTGGAAGTAATTGTGACTGTAGGGCCCATTTTAACAAGATTAGGCAAATGAAACTCAATATTCACTTGACCCAAGTTACATACCCTGGAAATGGAAAAAAATGATCTCCCGCCCATTATATGATTAAAATTAATGTTTGTTTAAAAAAAAAAAAAATCAGTGGATGAAAAAAGGCTAAGAAAAAAAAGATTTTGGAAATAGTTGACTTGCTGATAAAAGTTCAAAGGCATTGGTTAATTTTAAAAAGAATAATGGCTCTTCAGTGCTGGTTGTGCCTTAAAGTTGTGACTTATGCTTTGGCTGAGCATACGTCTGAGTTGCTTCTATTAAACTCAGATTGTAAAGACAAGTGAATTTCCCTATTTTTCTATTATTACAACAGGGCTGCTTTGAAGCTAGGTGGGTCTGTTTCATTGATTTTTCCAGGTGTCCAGTGAGGAACTGATCTATCCTCATGCTGAAAAAGAGCATAATACTTTTATTTGATTCAGATTTAAAGTGGAAATGATATATATCATATATCTATATCTAATATGATATAAAAATCTGAAAATATGCATGAATGCTATAGGTATATTGTGAATTCCTTAATTTTAGGCCTCACATGTCTTAATTTTAATTTTAGTGACATTTAGAAATACATCTTGAAAAGGATTTAACTGCCCCATAATTTCATTTGCCAGCACAAAAGCAAGTCAAGGAAACTCAAGGAAATTTAAACATGACATGGATATTCTGAGTTGGATCTGTCACTTCCATTTTCCTTTCTAATTCTTAAGTGTATGCCAAATACAGCATTTTGGAGGGGTGCCCTGCTGAGGCTCCCCCCCTAATAAGGAGGCAGTAATGAGATAAATTAGGTGTAAATCATATCAGGGTTTTTTTCCATGATTCTATTGATTTGTCAAAACACTTTATCATAAAAAAGGCACAAATGAAAACAACTATTTTCTCTCTGTAACCAAGACAGCATGCTTTGGGGTTTGCCCACCGTGCCTGTAATTCCTTGACTATAAAGCCCTCCTAGCAATTCTCCCGGAGTTCTGTGAACCACACTGCCTTGCACAATCTCTTTCTATCACGTTTTGCTCTGTGTTCTGTGCGAGGCTCTCTTCCAGTTAAGGATTTAAAGCTTGCTCTCATGTACACAAAAATCAGATTTATATCTTTGTACTGCAAAATGAAGCAATTATTTTGTCTTCCAATAGATTCCACCCCCTCTGCACTGGCACCAGCGCTACCCACTGCTGTCAGCAAGGCAGTGACACTGGTGTAAGCTTCATTAAATAGAGCCCCGCTGATACTGACCATTGATCCGGCAGCTAGCTCAGGTGCATTTGGCCACAATATTTTCTCCCTCCGCTCTTTACTTCTCTCCAGGGATAACCAATCAGAGGAAATGACCCTCACGCCTAGTGTTTTGAGAAGCAGAGAACGGTTTGATTTCAATTGCCAACCTGTCCACTGGCTTGGTAAATCAAATTTCAGTCTCCTAAGGGCAAAAGAACATGTAACCTGCTTATGTCTATCTATGTGTGTGTGTGTGTGTGTGTGTGTGTGTGTGTGTGTGCGCGCGCGCGCGCACGCGTGCGTGTGTGCGCTGTACTACTCTAAGACCTGGTCTTTCTTTCCATAGATTAAACCACAGGAATTCACCTGGTAACTTTAAAATGAGGGATTGAAAAGTATCTGCTCTTTAGAAGTGAGATTTGGATTCTTTAAACATACCATTATTCTGAAATCCTGAATATCCTGAATTCATTATCCTGAAATCTAGGATTACACATTTAATGCCAGTTGTGTAAAATGAGCAAACTGAAATTTGATCCAGATCATTACAGAAACTGTGTTCCCCTGTTTGTGTATTTAGTGGCAAAGTGGAAGGAGCGTTTTTTTGTTTGTTTGTTTGTTAACGTGTATCTTTGCTAAGTCATCCATCTAGGATGCTGATTTCCTTCACTAACATTTCAGGTGAAGGTGTTTTCTGAACCTGTGCTACGTTTGAGACTCTTGAGATAATAGACATAGATACTGATCTTACTGCTGTATACCTAGAACATGTGGGTGTGAGAATAGTTGTAGTACACCAGCTAACCTCCATATACTTTGTTTATTCTCTTTTATATATCACCTATTCAAATAAGCTAATAAACCAATGTTTTCTCCCCCTTGCTGTAAGCATAATAGAGTTCATAAAAATCTGTCAGTGCTGTTTCTTATCTAGGTGACTCTTTGGAACATGTCCTTAGAGAATTGAACTAGCTTCAAATTTTATATGATGATCTTTTTCATTTTCAGGAAGTCATTCCACTTTTAAAGAATTCAAAGATTTTAAAGTAATATTTCTCTGAAAGCATCAAGCACAAGTCAGTGTCCCAAACCCTTGTCATTAGGTGCTGTAAATAAACCCTAGAGTTAATTCTGATTAGGGAAGGAATAGAAATAATATATAATCCAGCTGTTCCTTTAAAAATCCTTTTTCCTCTCCCCCAGCTCCTCACACTGTTTCCTCTGTGGGCACTGAGCATTTTGTAATAAACATTTAAAAATAGAAACTAAATTATATGTATCTTTGACATTTTGTCTGTGATATTACACATCTTACATCCCAGGTAATTTAGGCATCAGCCTATGTCATGACAGGTGATTAAACTTTGTCATCTTTCTAAGTTTCTCTGCATCTACTGTTCTGTGATTTAAAAAAACAATAATATTCACTCAATGCATACAACATTTTTATAATTCTTAGGTTTCTATTAAGATTGTTTTCTCTAAGTCATTATACATAAATATATCCTTTGATTTAGCTAGAATAGGATCTATGAAATGATTGGAAGGATGGCTAACAGATTATGTTAGTATTTTTCAAGTTTTAATTGTAAGATGAAAGAAGTATTTTTCAAGTTTTAATTGTAAGACGAAAGAAGTTGGTTATTACAATGAAAGAAGTTGGTTATTACAACAAAGATCTGACTAATGTTCAATAGGTTACAAAATTAACTCTGAGAACATTCCACCCTCCCTGCTAATAGATTTTTTTTTTTCACCAAGTCAATAATAGGAATAATGTAATTCATAGCAACCATGAATGACTAGGTGACTTTGTGCCTCCAAAGTTATTTTTCTATTTCACTTTACATTAATCACTGGTCATCATGTAGGCTAGTGATTCTTCACTGGTAAGATTTTGCCTCCCCAGTGGAAAGTGGGAATATCTAGAGATAGTTTTGACTGTGGGTAGGAAGAAGGCCCTGCTGGCAGTGAGTGGGTGGAAGCCAGAGATGCTCGTAAACATGATAATCCACAAGGCAGCCCCACAATCCACTCCCAAATGTCAATGCTGAGAAATCCTCACTGACACTAGACAGGCATTATTAGAATAGCAGAAATAAAGAGCTAAGATCACTGCAGACATGAAGATAGTCTCTACAGAAATTATCTGCATGAGAGCTGTTTATTACAGATTATAGCATAGTTCCTGTATTTTTTTCCCTGAAAGAAAAATTATTCTTTATTTTACTAAGTCAGATAGAAGACTCTTTCACTAAGTTTTCTGTCCATAAAGAGCCCAGTCATCTTTCTAATTCTTCGTCACATAAATTAAGATGTACAAGGAGACTGAGTATGGTTAAAAATGCTACTCTTCTCTCTCTCACACACACACACACATACAATCAAAGTGATTTAAAATAATAAGTTAATTATAGTTTTTGCTTTCCAGCCTAGCCACTTGGATTTCATTAGTGACAACCAAAAAAGGTATTTTCGTAGAAAGTGACACCCACTTTAATATTTTACATTAAATTCTAATATAAAATAGAATTTTGAAGTCACATAATGAAAGGACGTGCTTCATTTCTTAACATGTTTGTGACCTTAACTTAGTCAATGTACTATTATAAGTGTATGTGTAATTATATTGCTGGGTAATTTTACTAAACTATACAAAAACATTGGCAGACTTTGTATTTAATTCCTGTGTCACTTATTTACATGACTTCTGCCAAATTCACTGTTAGCTGTTCCTCCCCTTTTTCCCCTCTGGCATTTTTCCCTAAACAATGTTTTAGAATTGTTTATCCTTTTTAAAAATTAGGTTTTGAGTAGTACTTTATCTCACTAGTAAAAGAGCCTGGAGGCACTTACATAAATGCACTATATTTTTTGTGAAGAGCACATTTTGTAGGTAGAAAAGTTGATCCAGAAATTGCCTATGTTTGAGATTTGGAAGTATGATTTGAAGACTATGCTACAGGAAAGTACCTTAACAAGAAGCTCGGTCCCTATCTTATACTACGTTGCACTATGGGGTTCACCTGGTTTAGAAGTCTATAATTACCAAACTGACAGCCTCATAGGGGCAGGAACTGGGTTTTACTTCGTACCCTGTTGTAGCTTTAGTATTTAGCTCAAGTGCAAGCCCCAGATGGCGCTCTATAAATATTTTTATTCATTTTCTATTGCTGTCCTAGTAAATTAAAGGATTCAAATGTCTTACCTTACAGTTGTGTAAGTCAAAAGTTCCACAGAAGTCTCCCAAAATGTCAGCAGGGCTGTTCTCTTCTGGAGGCTGTGGGTGGCCCTGCGTTCCTTTCCCCTTCTCCTGCTTCTGGGCTTTCTGCTCACCTGGTTCACGGTACCTTCTTCCATCTTCGAAAGCCAGCATCAGCAGGTCAGACTCTTTCTCATGCTTCAATCTCTCTCGTTCTCTGCAGTGGGGAAAGCATTTCTGCTTTTAAGGTCTCATATGATTAGACTGGGTTCACGTGGATAATCCAAGATTCTCTTCCCTTCTCAAGTTCCTTAATCTTAATCACAAATGCAAAGACTTTTTGGCAGGTAAGGTAACATGTGTATAGGTTCCAACAATTAGAACAGGGACATCTTTGGGGGGATTGTACAATATTTATTATATAAGAAAAATTCCTGGAACTGTCTCGTTAATTTTTATCACCAAACCTAATTCCCTGCTTCTTACCATCTGTTGAACGCCACTTCCATTTCCAGTGGACACTGGAGCCTCTAATGGCCATATCTACCATTTTCCCTGAGAATTCTTTGCTTGGATGGGTCCAACTCCTTTTTCCTCTGTGCATCCCAGGCCCTATTTGTTAGCACTGTGCGTGTCACTTATCTACCGTAGGGTTCATGTTGATCGTGAATGGGAATGACTCTTTCAAATGCCAGAGCCTCGCTGGAACATATTCTTCTTAGTAAAGTATTTCAAGAATGGAAGAAAAAGCATCAATGTACTCACCCCTACTATGAAACTAATTTAGGGCTTTCACATGAATGCTATAACCCAATTGCAACCTAGGAATAGGGGAAAGGGGGAAAGGGGGGGAGGGAGGGGGATTGGCGATAATACACTTGCGGTGCATCTTACAAGGGTATATGTGAAACTTAGTAAATGTGGAATGTAAATGTCTTAACACAATAACTGGGAAATTGCCAGGAAGGCTATGTTAACCAGTGTGATGTAAATGTGTCAACCGGTCTGTGAA